>LOJH01000319.1:7199-64570 GCA_001685095.1 Ellobius talpinus | reverse complement strand
CAAGCAGTGTTTTAATTAATATAGTTTCTGTGTGATTATTTCGGGGCTGAGCAGTCAGGAACAAACAAGTGGCTCTCCTTACAACAATGGACACCTTAAAAGACCACTGTAGAGGGAAGCTAGACTCACTGCAACTGGATCGAGAAACAAAGCTTGGCCAGTCATACCCCCGCCCCAATCAGGGATTGCTCTGTGATCTTTGCCCTGCAGTGGCAAGAGACATCTTCTTGGCCTCACTGCTGGCTCCATGACTGCCCTGATAGGAACACTCCTGCAGTCTGACCTTTCCATCGCTTCTACATAGAGTCCATGCCATTACTGACTCTGCTGCCCAGAATCCCGTGTGGTGGGGTGTGGGGATGCAGCACACTTGGTAGGGTTTGCCTAGCATGCAGGAAACCTTCGTTTTTATCATCACCACCGTGCAAGCCAGGTGTGGTAGTACACCCTGCAATCCCTGCACTGGGGAGGTGGAGGCAGACCAAGAGTTCAAGGTCATCCTTGTCTAAAAGTTGAGTTTGAAGCCAGTCTGGGACATGCGGGAGCCCATCCCAAAAGAAAAATAATAACTCCATGCAGTGGTGCATCAGGCTGCCGTGGTGGACTTTGCTTGAAGGTGTTCTCATTTCAGGCTCTCAGGACTTAGGTGTTCATGACTGTTCCTGCTCACGCAAATGCCTATACCTCTGAGACATTCACCTGAGGGAGCTGTTGGCCAATGAATGGGCCCCACTGGGGTGCCCATTCCCTGTTTGTTGGAATGTCACTTATGTTCCCCAATCATATGCCAGCAATGCTGCCTCTCTGATCCCCTTGTCTTGATTTAGCATTCTGTATTGGAGGTAACATTTGATGGGGGGGACATCCATGTTTTTTTTATTACTGCTGACGGCAGGCTGTTCCCTTTCTTGGGTAGAGCCCTCGTCCTTGATGGGGAAATGAAGTCAGTTGTCTCATCCAGTGCTTGAGGTCATCTCTTGGTGGTTGGGGGTGTGTCACATTCTTAGCCAATGAGCCATCTCTCCAGCTCCTTAGTTTTAATTTTTTATGTCAAACATAACACATGCACATCACAAAAATAAAAGGTGAAGCTGAGTCTCAGTCCCTTGTCCCTCCATTCGATCCATCTCACTCTCTCGGGGTCACTGTGGATGCTGGAGGGCAATGACATTCTGACAAGTGCATTTAGCCATCCTTTAGTGGAGGCCATGCAGGGAGGGAGATGGCCCAGGATTCCAGTGAGAGTTATCGAGGGACAGGCAAGGGGCCAGGGAGGAAAGGGAGATGGACAGGTGGGAGGGGAGAGCAGCCTGACCTCCTGCTGGGCTTTCTTCTTATCTGACCCTGGCAGAGCAGCTCAGCACAGCTTGGAGTCAATTGACAGATAAAAGTGATCCCTGGCTCCATTTCCCGCCATGGGCACCAGGGATCAGGCCTGAGAGCTTTCAGGACCCAAACCCTCTGTCTCAGGCAGAGGCCAGTAGCCAGGTGAGCAGGCTACTTTAGACAGATGTAGCCCTCAGCTCTGGCTCTACTTAGGGTCTGAGTTACAGGAGACTCTGGCAGCTTTCTCTCTCTCTCTCCCCCCTCTCTCTCTCTCTCTCTCTCTCTCTCTCTCTCTCTNTGTGTGTGTGTGTGTGTGTGTGTGTGTGTGTGTGTGTGTGTGTGTGTGAATGTCTCCAGGGACAGGCTGCCCGGCCCCTTGCTTTTCTGCAAGGTGCTAACAGAACCCACTCCTGTCATGTGTGGATGGAGGTTTAGTCCGAATAGCAGACCTGGAATGAGAGTGTTGATGGCTCTGCAGGGAGCCAGGTAAAACGGCATGTGTAGAGGGGAAGATACCAAAAGCAAAAGGAGGTGGAGCAGGTAGGGGTATTGAAGTCCTGTGGGAACCTGGGCACAGCTCAGAGGATCGAGACTCAGAGGATCGGATTCTGTGAAATCCTGAGTGACACCAGGCTCTTGGGTTGACTGGGGTGGCTTGTAAGAACATGCGGCTTCCTTTCCTCCATTGCCTGCCATATGTTGGAATGAACTGGCAGGCAGGTCCAATGTCCCCAACAGTCCCCTGTTAGGTATGCAGCTTCCCAAGGGAGGCCAGTCACACAGGGTGAGCTGACAGCGAACTTGTTTGACACTAGGTCAAACATTTAGCGTGTATGTTTGAGCTGTGGGACAGGTGGGCATGAAGCAGGCACAATTTGCCCTGCGATGATGTCAGATCCTGGAGGAATGAGCCACCCTCTACTGCCAGTTTTCCCACATCTGACTGGGGATTCCTGACCCAAAAAGTTATCAATGAGACCCTCCAATCCTGGCCTGTGATTTGGAGCTGGGAGAAGTTCCTGACTCTGGCCACACCCCTGGTCAGCTGACCATTAGCTCCAGACAGATCAGAAGCACAGGATCTATTTATCTGGGGCAGAGTTAGGGCTCAGGGCTGGACATGAGAACAGGGACACGGGAGGTGGATGGTGTCATCATAGAGGACTGGGCCTCTCTGAGGAGCCTTGGAGGTTAAAAAGCTGGAGAATGGGAGAAGCAAGCCCTGCAGGAACCAAGGCTGCATTGCCTCCTCTCCACACTGGGGAAGAGAAGCTCAGGCTGGGGTGAGTACAGCTGGGCCCCATTCTGTTGCTGTTATTTTCTGTGTCCTTGAACTTGTCCTTTGCTGCCAAGGCTGGGTGTAGCCTTCAAGTGAGACAAATGAGGGTGGTAGCCCCTCCCTGTGGTATACAACAGGATCAGGTGGGGAGCCTGTATCCTCCTCCCTCCAGCCCTACAGCAGGTGTGAGGCCGTTCCTGCCCCACCCTGTACTGGCAGGCCCTGGGTTGAGCGGGGGAGGGTGGTCCTGTCTCTATTGTGGGCAGACACCATGGCTCTGGGGCCCCGTGGCTTCCTACTGCTTCTGGCCGTTCCTGGTGAGTGAGCTGGTTTGGGATCTGTGTGGCATTGTGTTATACTCTGGAGTAGGAGTGCACCTGCTTCCTCTCTGAACCTCCCCCTGAATTCCCCTTATTTTCCACCATCCCCTGGGCTGGAACTCTGAGAGAGTTGGGAGCCCTGTAGAGGGAGCTGGGGACCTTGAAGTCTGAATTTAGGTGGGCAAAAGCCAAGTTCTTCATGGTGGGCCTCGGCTCTGCCTGGACCCCTCAGCTGGGTAGCTTGGCCATCATTGCTGGGGACAGAGGCTTTGGGTGGGGGTGTAGGGGACACCTATAGGCCCAGATTCTGGTAAGACCCTCCTCAGGAGGACCTAGAGATTGTGAGGGGCTAAGGCTGGGACAGTACTCAGGGCCTCCCTGCTGTTGCTTACGGCCCATGGCTGGTCCCACTCTACCCAGGATTGGGATGGCAGCTGGCCAGGCCACATCTACCTGGCTGGGCCCCATCTCTCTTAGTTGCTCAGGGCGGGAACATTCACCTTAGGACCACCTTGGGACACTGGGGGACAATGCTTAGGTCCAGGGGACCGCAGTCACTCTCATGGGCAGCTCCCCTAATCCTTCTGTCTCCCTTCTTCAGGTATCTCTCATGAGACTCTGCAGTCAGGTATGTCCCCAGCAGATGTTTCAGGATCAGAGGTCAGTCCTGGCAGGCAGGCCCCAGAGGGACAGACTGTGGGGGAGGGGTGGCCTGGCCTAGGGAGGCCATGGACTTGTCATAGGCATCTCTGGTACTCTGGCCAATAGAGCACAAGCTAGCTTCACCTGGGAAGCTGCACCTCTGCATCTGTTTTGGCTACTTTGTATCTTCTAGAGCTACTTTGTATCTTCTAGAGCTACTTTGTATCTTCTAGAGCTACTTTGTATCTTCTAGAGCTACTTTGAATCGCGTGTACCAGCTGCTGGCCCTCACAGCCTACCCTTCTACTGATGTTGCTCTTGGGAAGGAGACTCAAGGCATCTTGTTAGCCTTCTTTAGGATTTACCTGGTATCTGAGGTCAGGGATGCAGTTTGCTTTCATTTTTTCTGTCAGCAAGGACCCAATTTCCAATTTCACTCTGTTGTGCAGATTAAGAGTGAAGCTCTCCCCTGTGGGATCACCTCTACTTTTCATTAAAAGAGAAACCTAAGGTGAAATTTACATCAAATTTAGCCATGATACCGTAAAGCGTTTGGTGGCATTTAACACATTCCCAGTGTTTTGTGACATTACATCTATTGAGTTCCAAATATCACTCTAACAGGAAATCCCTTCTCAACAGGGAGGGAACCCCTCCCTCACCCCTCCCTCACCCCCCATCACTCTTAGCCCTTTCTTACCTCCTTAACTCCAGGCAGTCAGTTGCTTGCCCCAGCCCCACCAAACCAGCCTTCCAAGGAGCCTGCTATGTCCTATAGGGCAGTGTTCAGACACCAAGATCCATAAACTTACTGCTTCTAGGGAACGG
The DNA here is from genome assembly GCA_001685095.1 of Ellobius talpinus. Lineage (NCBI taxonomy): Eukaryota > Metazoa > Chordata > Mammalia > Rodentia > Cricetidae > Ellobius > Ellobius talpinus. The sequence continues at coordinate 60,175 of LOJH01000319.1, read as the reverse complement.
TTTTCAATCTGTGTCATGACCCCTTGGGGGGGTGGTCAAACAACCCTTTTACAGTAGTGGCCTAAGACCATCTTCATAGAAGATATTCACGTTAGGATTCATAACAGTAGCAAAATTACAGCTATGAAGCAGTAATGAAAATAATTTTATGGTTGGGGTCACCACAACATGAGGAACTGTATTAAAGGGTTGCAGCATTAGGAAAGTTGGGGACCACTGCTCTAGGGCATTGTTATTTCCTGCATCCACAATGCTTCTGGGCTAGGGGGACCAGCAAGTGGGGATCAGAGACATCGGGGTTCTCCAAGATACTAAGGAGTGGGAATCATGGAGGGCCCCAGAGGAAAGGCATTGGGCAGAATGCCAGTCTCTGGGATTCCCTAGCCAACGGTGCCTCCTCCGGATCAGGGTGTGGCCAGCCTCAGGTTTCGCATGCAGGAAGTCGAATCATGGGAGGCCATGCTGCCTCAGCTGGCACATGGCCATGGCAGGCTAGCCTCCGTCTGCAGAAGGTGCATGTGTGTGGAGGGTCCCTGCTCAGCCCAGAATGGGTACTCACAGCAGCCCACTGCTTCTTTGGGTGAGTGACCCCATGAGGCCTGACTGCCTGGGCTTATGGGGCAGTGATAGCAAATAGGTCCTTGCTTAGCCTACAACTGACACCCTTGAGTCCAAGATTTCCTCTTCAATAAAGAAAACCACATTAAGGTCCACCCACCTAAAGTGGCAGTGTGCAGGCCCAGTGGGGGTGGGGTCCCCTCTACCACATCTGCCAGTACATGGCAAAGAACACTTAACCTCCACTGGGTTTGAGAGTGAGCCTAGCCACCTACCCAGCTTGTATTTGGGAGGTATCCTAAATCTAGTCAGCCCGAAGCCCTTCTATTTTTCTTTCATACTCCAGGACTGCCTTTCCCTGTTTTAGAACAGTTGCTGGCCCCCAGCATGTTGGACACCTTCCAGCCAGAGGTGGCAGGACCACAGGCTGCCATGCTTGGGCCCTGGAATGTGAGGCACTGCCAGGTTCACCACCCGTGTACACAGTAGATGTTTCTGTGCCTAGAGTTGAGGACAAGTGGGACCCTGGGTATTGGCAGAGGTGGGTGGGTAGGTTAGTCATTTGAGGGGGACACTTACATCTCTCCGTGCCTCCCAGGTCTGTGAATGCGTCTGATTACCAGGTGCACTTGGGAGAGCTGAAGATCACCCTATCGCCCCATTTCTCCACTGTAAAGCAGATCATCCTGTATTCTGCCCCCCCGGGGCCACCAGGGTCCAGTGGAGACATTGCCCTGGTGCAGCTGGGCACCCCTGTGGCCCTCTCCAGCTGGGTCCAGCCTGTGTGCCTCCCAGAGGCCTCAGCTGACTTCTACCCGGGGATGCGGTGCTGGGTGACAGGCTGGGGCTACACACAGGAGGGAGGTGAGGAGAACCCTTTCTGAAACCCTCTCCCGTGGTGAATAAGGGAAGGCAAGGGGCTACCTGGAGGGAAGCAGGAGCCACGGGTGCTACCACTTGCTCCTAGTGGCCACACCTGTTCCTCCTGAAAGTCAAACACATACTGGTCTCCACCAAGATTGACATCCAGAAAAAAAAGATGGGTGTGTCTGTGTGTGTGTGTGTGTGTGTGTGTGAGGGGGGAGGAGGGAGACAGAGGCCAGCATGGTAGGAGGTTGACTGTATAGGGTGTGCCTGCCACTTGCTCACTCCCGGCAGTGTAGGGCTGGTTATTCAAGCTCCTCCTGAACCTTCCTTCCTCTCAGAGCCTCTGAAGCCCCCATACAACCTGCAGGAGGCAGAAGTCTCCGTGGTGGATGTAGAGACTTGCAGCCAGGCCTACAGCAGCCCCAACGGCACCATCATCCAGCCAGACATGCTATGTGCCTGGGGCCCTGGGGATGCTTGCCAGGTGAGGTAGCTGGAACATGGAGGGATGGAACAGCCTGAAACATGGTGAGGGCCCTCAAATCCTTGGCACCATCCTCATTCTGATCTCTCGTGTAGGATGATTCTGGAGGGCCACTAGTCTGTCAAGTGGCTGGGACCTGGCAGCAGGCTGGCGTGGTCAGCTGGGGTGAGGGCTGTGGCCGCCCTGACCGGCCTGGTGTCTACGCTCGAGTTACTGCCTATGTGAACTGGATCCACCACTACGTCCCAGAATCAGATGGTCCAGGAATACAAGGGTTTTCCTGGATTCCCCTCCTGGCTGGCCTCTTATTGCCCAGCCTCCTACTCCTGCTGGTCTCTGGAGTCCTGATGGTAAAGTGCTGGCTGGGGAGATCCTGGCTAGGCTCCACCTTCCACCCAACTTCAGACCTCTGACTGAGGTGTCACAACCCAAATACATCTCTTAAATAAGTTAGTGTTTATTCAGCTTTGCCTTGCCCCTTCCCGCCCCTTATCTTTGACTTAGGAAGTCAAATTTTCTGCATCTGATTATTGCAACGTTAACCTGAATGTGTGAAACAGGTGACACAAAGCAAACGGATGGCAAATAAATGTCAAGGCCCAAGGCCTGGGACGGAATGGGAAGCCCCACTCATTCGGGACTGTGACGTCTTATTGCACGGGCCATTGCTCCTCGGTGATGTTGCCCTTCCCAGGGTCACTGACAAGTTTCTAGACCTTCTAAGAGGATGGAGTAGGGAAAGGGGTCATGTGAGAGGAACAGCGCTGAGTGATGGACAAGAACGAGACCGTGAATGGAGGTGATAACTGGATATGGTGGCCGCGGGACCAAATGTCTGCCCACCAGGGCACGAGGGGCTCAAGCATGTGTTCCCTATGGGAATCAGTGTCATGTGGATGGAGCTGCGGTGCCCTCCTGCCCATGAGGAGTTTCTGGTCCTTCCTAGGACAGAGCCTCTCCTCCTGAGACTGATGACCTGGTCCTGGTAACAACTTCAGATGGTGGTGGTTAAAACTCAGGAAAACCCAAACCTGAATCACCACGAGGGAGGCTCGTGGGGCCCGAGGCTGCTCCTGTGTCATGGTGCAGAGACTGAATGTCTGCTGCCTCTCCATGGATGGTATCACCGGGTCCCTCTGCCTCAGTGGGGCCTGAGCCAGGGTCCACTTATGGCCCTGACTGGGGCTACCACCCTGCAGGGAGCCACCAACCTGAATGCCAAAACCCTGTGTACACGCAGTCCAATCTACACAGGCTCATCTCCACTGTCATCTGGGGCAGGAGTGGCTGGGGGAGACCCTGGTTTCTTCAAGGGGGCCTGGGCCTGGGGTACAGTGAGGTACAGTCCTTGTCCCTTCTCTGGGGGGTCGCCAGAGGGCACAGTTTCATGGTGTGTAAGAGTCACTATAGCCCCCGACGAAGAAACTCTGGGTTCTGTGGTCACGCTTTGGTCACTGTCCAAGAAAGAGTCTCCACCAGGTCCCCCCTTGTCCAGAGGCTCAAAGGCAAAGTTGGGGACAGTCAGGTGCTCTGCCCGGCAGGAGGCCTGGCCCCAGCGCTCACCCTTGGCTACAGCATCCCCTCCAGCGCCTGGGCCCTCTGTGAACTCTGGGCAGTCCCTGTGGAGGGCAGCCTCGCAGGATGGGGTTCTGCGCCTCAGGGTAGTGTTGCCACCTTCGGCTGCAGGCGGCCGGGAGGAGCCCTCATCCTCAGCGGGAGGTTCGATGGAGATGCAGGGAGGGCTCATCTTCTTCTTCCTTCGTGCACCAAGAGCTGGTTCGAGCTCTGAGGCCCGGCCCCTCCCCTCCCCAGACTCTAGGTGGCTGTCTCCACTATCCAGTTCCACAGAGGGCCACCGTTGGACATCTGCCCTACCTGGTTTGTCCAGGAAGCTCTGAGCGTCTACACTGCAGAACCTGTGTGGGTCCTGCCCACTGCCCACTGCCCCTTTGGCAGCAGGGGAGGCTGTTGGGGAGGCCTCTGGGCTGTGGGGCTCTGTGGCTGACCAGGGGTGGGCTGAGCTGGTGATGTGGCTGACCTCCTCATCCGCTGGGTCTGCTGCTTCCACCTCATCACCTCCCAAGGTGGGAGGGCGGCTGGAGATGCAGCGCTGCCCGAAAGTGTGCTTGCGAGTACGGACACTGGCCGGTCGTGGGGAGCAGGGAGGGGACCGCAGGGAGCCCAGAGGCACCTGCCTTGTGGAGGTATTTTCGCCAGGCTCTGTGTGGTCTGGAATGTTCTCTTCTCCAGCATCATCAACCTGACCTTCCAGGGACTCGGTGTGCATGGCCTCCTGAAATGACATTGGAGGGCCAAGTTAAAGGCCCTGTCAAGCACCCAGCAGTCAGGCACCTTCTTCCCCACTGGGCCCTGGGAAGGTCAAGTTGGTAACACTCCAGGGTGGCTCTCACCCTCCTGGGATGGGCCTGGGAACTGTTGATGTGAACATCCCTGATGCTGGCCTCACCCACTGACCTATGAGACTTTAGAGGATGAATCTGCTACACTGTGGGTACATGGAGAAGAAGTCTGCCTGGGCGTCTGAGCTCCCAAGACAGTCTTCCGGGGCCCGGAGAACTTTAAAAGGACCCAGGTTATACCCCAGGAACAGGAAATTCCCAAGAGCTCTTGGGCCAGGTATTGGGAACTGAGGAGAAGGACAGGAAGAAGCTATGGACCAGGCTGGGTGATAGAGGCATATTAGCCACTGTGGGGGACCGAGGCTTCTGCCTAAGAAAGGGACTTGAGTCCCATGAGGGGCTCTGCTACCACAGCTGGATTATACTGAGTCACCTGGTGGGAGACTTGAGGCCCACTATGCAGTGATGGAAAACTCCAAGTCCAAAAACACATGCAGCACACATCCTCTTGGGTCTCAGCCTCGCTAACACTCTGAATGGGGAAAAAGAACCCTGGGGAGCCCCAAAGGCCTGTGGAATTAAAGTTTCCCTTACCTGTCTGCAGAGGATCCGTGAGAGGCTCAGAGAGCGGGGTGTACCTCGGGGTGAAAGGGCACGAAGGGGATCGCTGGCCCTGGCTGGGGAGGATGCAGCTGATGGGACCTGGAAGGAGGCACGGGGCTCCAGGGGCGGTGAGTGAGCAGAGGTGACTGGGCCTGGGGTAGGGATGCATCTGAACTGTGTGGCCTGAAGACTTGGCCCCCATTCGTCCTCCAGCCCTCCCTGACATGCTGTCCAATTTCCCACCTACCCAACCTCCCTGCCCAGTCACGTTTCCTTGCTGCCCTGCCAGAGTCCATACCCGAAGGGACACTACCAGTGTAGGTCTCCATCTCCACTTCCTGCAGCGGGTGAGGGTGTGGGACGGTGGCGGGAGCCACCGGCCGGAACATGTAGCTGTCATTTGGCAGGGAGAGCATCCTGGACACAGACACTTTGCGCACGACCAGGAGGTTTGGAGAGTCTGGCTGGGTACCCGGGCTTTCCTGTAGTACGGAAAGCTGCTTGTCAGCTCAGCAGCACCCCAGAAACCCTGGGCCCCTCCTGGGCCCCTAAGAAGCCTTACCTGTGCTACAGACGGGGGCTGGGCTGCAGACCCCTGAGCCATCTCCAGCTCAATCTCGGCATCCATCTCAGCATCCTCACGGGCCTCTTTGTTGCTCTCCTCCAGGTGTTTCATGAGCACAGCCACCACCACATTGACCAACACAAACTGGGCAACCAGCACGAAGGTAACAAAGTAGACAGGAGAGAGGGCAGGCAGGTAGCTGAGGCAGTGCTTGTCCTCACGGGCACATTCACGCAGAGTGTCCTGGTGGGCGGGGGCAGAGTCACAGCTGTCTTCCCTGTCAGAGCCAGGAAGAGGGGAGCAGGGAGCAGCCCCACAATTACCTTCATGATCCCATTCCAGTTGTCCCCAGTGGACACTCGGAACAGTGTGAGGAAGGCCATGCCGAAGTTGGTGAAGGTAGCGTGCCTGCTCAGGCCCTCACAGGGATTGTCCTCGCTGCACTCTGAAAGTAAAAGTCCCGGCCCATTCAGCGCACCCCCGCCTCTGTGGGACTAGGACAAGGTCAGCAGACTGTACCCCACGTGGGGCTGTCTGGGGCGTGTGTGGTAGGAACCTGGGGCCCAGGCCTCTGTTCTGCATGGACCTGTCCTCAGCAGACAGCACTATCTGAGCTCCTAAGTACCCTCAAGCCTTAGGCCTGGCCTCTCTGCTCACGGCTGGCATACACCAAGCAATGGGGCTCCCTGGGGCACAATGAGGCCTGGGTGCCAAGCCTGGTTGCCAGACCTGTCTTGGGAGACTTGGAGGCGGGGAAGAAATGACTTGTAAACATTTGATGTGAATGTGTGTGGTGACTGGGTAAGAGCCATGCCTGAACTCAGCTCTCTGGGTAGGCAGACAACATTCTGTGACAACCTGCATGGCCTCTATCCAACTGGCTCAAGCAAAAGCCCCAGAAGATCCCCATAGCTAGTGGAAGGGCTGAGCAGTTCCCAATGTGCCCTAGTCCAGACAGAATAAAGTCTTAGACTTCTCTTAGGTAATAAGACAGAAGACACATTGCTGGCAACCTTTCCTGGGGGACAATGTTCAGGGTGAGGCATGGTTATGTGCTAGTGTGTGCATGTCCTCCAGGGTACATGTTCACCTTGGAGTGTGACCCTGATTGGCTGGCTTGAGTGTGGTCTCGTGCACCACAGATCCGGGGGTATGCTTCTGAGTGTGCATGTCTGTGTGCACAGGTGTGAGTATGTGTACCTGCTTTAAGCACTGGGCTGACAAGGTGAAGGTGAACAGGGGGTCAGGTGGTCTGAGGATACACCAGAAGACTCACAGACTACTTGGTCTAGGCCAGTACCCCGCACCCTGTAAACCTGTGAAGGTGGGGTGGGGCAGACGCAAGAGCCACCTTCCCAGGGACCAGCATCACCTTCTGGGAGAGGCCCAGAGTGGCCACACTCACCTAGCCTCCCAAACAGCTCCACTCCCAGGGCAGCATAGATAAAAAACAGGAGCATGAAAAGAAGACCAAGGTTCCCTACCTACACAAGAGAGAAGTGGAACAACATCAGCCCCATGCTGGCCCATTCGGCTCTGCCCCACTACTCCCAGGCCTGGGGAGAGGGCCCAGCTCCAGTTCCACTTAAGCTCTGGCCTTCCTGGGCCTAGAGCATCACCCATCCTCCGTCCTGGCTTGGCATGCCTCTGTAAGCTAGCCTCTGCTCCTCCACGGTTCCCAATTGCTCCTGGGAGCTGCTCTACCCTCTGCTTGACCCTCAAGGGCTAGAGGGGTCCCACTCTGGGATCATGTCTACCACATGGAGAGGCCACCACAGAGTCCCCACACTGGGTTGGTGCTCAGTGGACAGGAGCACCAGGAGGGATCTCATACAACCACCCGTGAGGTCTGTCAGTCCCAGTGCCTACATACACCATACTCCAGCATCCACTCCAGTCCCTATTCAAGGCATTGCCCAGGCCTCCATCATTGGTCCCATGGACAGTAAACATGGTGGAAAGCCACTCAGAAGAGGCTTAAAACACTGCTAAGGCCAGCACATATCAGGCAAGATGGAGGCAGACAGTACAGAGGGCTGGAGAGGGGGCATCTGGCTGTAAGGGGTCATATTAGGCAGAGGTGGCAGTGGGTTGAATATGTGAGCAGGGAGCTGGGTGGATAGGAATATGCTGAACTGGAGGATGGGCACAGGGCAGGGGTGGCCAGGCAGCAGGCTGGGCTGTGGACTATGTGTGCAAATCTTCTAGTGTGTTCCTGCTTGGTACAGCCAAGCTGAACAGTGCAGATGTAGTCTGCATTCTGGGGAGAGGAAGGATTGGGGCAGGGCAGAAGGTGCAGAAATTGAGGATTCTGGTCAGAATTGGCTCAAAAGCTACCACTGGAGTCCTCTGTCCACTGGCAAGCTCACCTCGGACCCTGCTGGTCTTGCCGTGGCCCCTTACCTCCCATGTGCACCAGTTGGGCGGGCACCAGTCACTAGTGCTCTTGCCTAAAGCCTGAGGCCAAGGTAGGATGCCATCTCCAACCTCCTCCAGATCAGTCGAGCCAAGCATTCGGGCATGACCCTGGCCTCAGGACAGAGCAAGCAAGCAAGGGACATGTGCCATGCCCTCCCCGTAGCCTGTCCCCTGAAGGCTTGTGATAGCCTTCAGGGGTGCCGGACTCCAACCTACCTGAGGCAGAGCTTGAACCACAGTATCCAGCAGGGCACGCATGCCTGTGGCCATCTTCAGTAGCTTCAGCACTAGGGCAGGAGCCGAATGTCAAGAGGGCCAAGCCAACCTAACAGCCCAGGGGACCCTGGACACCAGTCCCCTTCACTTTCTATCTACAGACCAGGGTTTCCCTCTGGCTGCAGATGTCCCAGGCATTAGCTAAAGATGGAGCCTGTCTGTAGCCCATCTGGCTGGGTCTGGGGCAGACAGCATCCTACTGACAGACAGCCTAAGTAGACCCTGGACAGGGCACACAGAGGCCACCTACCACGGGCGATGCGAAGCACACGCATGATGCGGATGATGGTGGGGTTGATGGGCAGGGCAGCATTCATCTCAATTTCCTCCAGCGCAATGCCCATGATGGACAGGAGGACTATGGCCAAGTCCAGCTGGTTCCACCTGGCCAGCCATGGGTGAAGCTTAGTGTGGCCATGGCTTGGAGTAGCTGCAGCTCAGCCAAAGCTCACCCAGAAGGGAAAAGAGCCTTCTCCCTACCACCTGCAGCTTGTCCCAGGCCACCTGAGGCCCCGACCTGCCCTGTCTCCAAGACCACACACCTGTCCTTGAAGAACCTCCGGAACCCAAAGGCCACCAGCTTCAGTGCAGCCTCAAAGATGAAGACAATGGTAAAGACGTAGTTGCAGTACTTGAGGGCCTCATCCAGAGACTAGGGACAGAGGAGAGCTGGCTGAGGTGCCCCGCGGCTCCTAGCTGCCCCATCTCCTTGCTCCCTGAGTGCCAACTCCATGAAGCCCGTGGCATGCCTGAGGGCATCACCCAATGGCCCTGTGAGCAGGCTGAGGACTTTAGGAAAGGGAGGAACCAGGGTATTCTGTCCTCAGCCCTGACGGACAGATGGCATTTCCCACAGGCCAAGTGTATTCCCACCAGAAGGCTCTGCTACAGAGAACCTGCACTCCCTGAGGCACCCCTGTGGAAAAGGTGGACAGAGGGAATCCCTTCAGCAAATACACGGAGGGTGAGGAAAAGGACAACGGCCCTCAGGCTTGAGGTCTCTGGCCAGCCCCTCTTGCTTTGGTATCCATACAACTGTGTCCACACCTGCAGGCAGGGCCCTGGTGAGCTTCAGCCCCTAGTCTTGTATTGCAACACAAGCTCTGTGTCCGTCCCCACCCCCACCCCCTGCTGGGGGCCCTCTTCCCAGTTCAACCCCGGCCTCTCGCCACCTTGGGCTGGTTGTAGTGCTCCATGGACATGGTGATGACATTGAGGCAGATGATGAAGGTGATGAAGAGGTCCAGGTAGTGGCTGGTGCACAGCGAGTGGATGGAGCGGCGCGTATGTGAATAGTCCGCGTAGTAGGGCCGGCGTTGGGCCTCTGTGGAAAAGGGGAAACTCCTGAACAACCCGGATGCTACAGGACTGCCTGACAATCCCTCCCCACTTTGGCATACCAAGGCCCCGTCCTCATTTTGGAATGCTAAGTGTGTGGACATAGCTCAGGCAGGGCCTCAGCCTGGCTGGGTGGCCCCTGGATTAATTAGTCCCAGGCAGGAAGAGGGAAGATTCTTTCCAGAAAGGCCTGTTCTGGTCAAGAGGTTCCTGTAAGTCCACGGTACCCAGGGAGCAGGACTGGGGCCCCCAACAGTGTCCAAGAGGGATGAGCCGTCCCAGCCTCCTTTTCTAAGTGCCTTCCCAGACCCCACTCTTCAGTGGCTTAGTCTGGGGAGCAGGCTGAAGGGACTGCCCTCTTCATCAACCACATGCTGACACTGGGGTTTAGACATTTTGCTGGTAAGGCAGTCATCCCCCTGCCTGGGCTCTGCAGGCCCCACTTGGACAGAGATGACATAGAAGTCATCCCTGGCCTCCAGGCTTAGCTCCTCCCGGCCTCCAAGGGGCCACTAGTGACCACCTGTGGCCTGGGATGTGCATCCCAGAGAGCCCAAGGCTGAAGTCAGGACAGGAGACCACCTGAGGGACCACACCCCACATGCATCCCCCCAGGTTTATCTACACTAGATGCTGTGCCTGCGGCAGTCCTCTTCGGGGACCCCAGTGTAGTTAAAGGGTCCCACTGGTGAGGGTTTTAGCCACCCTGCACCCCAGAATCCACCTCGGCCTAGAACCACACACTCAGGGACTGAAGGCCAAGGCCTGAAAGAGCAGGGATGATGCGACCATCCCACCCTGGACCCACATGCTCCTCAGCCCAACATGCAGTCATTAGCCAGCTCAGCTCGTGCAAGCAGCCAGGGAGGCCGACAGCCTGCTGAGACACCAGGGAGCAGCCATGAGTCCTGGGGAACAAGGATGGACCTTGTCCCCTGGGCACAACAGACTTGTGTACATGCTAGCCATGAGGAGAGCCAAGCAAGGGCAGGGGCAGCAACATGGACATTGATGGCCAAGCCATTGACCTTCCTCCCACCCTCTGGCAGCACCTTGGCACTTATGCCCCACCCTGAGGTGGCCTCTGGAGGCCTAAGACACCCATCTTTCCCACTGCAGCAGCAGCAACAGCAGCAGTAGCAGCAGGCTGAGCATGCAGAGCAGGGCAGGTACCTGGGTTGGGGAAAGTGCCTGGAAAAACAAGGACATGTCTGAGTGGTTGTGGTGGGGACACTGTGTGGGGAAGCCCTCCTTGCTCCCAAGCTAGGGCCCACTGTCCTGTCTCTCCAGTTCATGAGGGGTTTGGGAGGGTCCCATCTACCTCCTGAGCCCTCACGGGGTATCCTGCATCCTGTCATGGCAGGCACCCCAGCTGCTCACTCCAGTTGGCCCCTCTTCCAAGGCCTGGCCCCCATGCAAGGTGGCCACGTGCAGAGCCATCTGGGCTGGGGGCTGCAGGCCCAGAGCTGGGTGCCACACAGCATGCGTTCAGGTACCGACCCGCCACCTGGGGGGCCGCCTTACTCCTGCGCCTCCTCTCCAGGCGCCGCAGCCGTTTTTCCTCACGCCGCCGCGCCTCCTCAGCCTCCTGATGCTGGCGGCACTTGTGGAAGTTCTCCACCACCACGCCCACGAACATGTTGAGCACGAAGAAGCTGACGATGAGCAGGAAGGAGATGAAGTACAGCAGCATCCAGGGGTTGTGGTTCTGCACAGGCTGCGGCACACAAGAAGGTGAGTCCCTGACCAGCCACCTTCCTGCCCGTAAGTCCTCCCCAGGACTGGCCTGTGGGGTCAGAGGAAGTGACTGCACCATGGCAGCCCAAACTTCTGGGGAAGGTTTCTGAGATGACCTGCCCCAATCCCTGCAGGATTTGCTCATGGTTACCCACGAGAGCTGTCCCAGACGTGCGTACCTGCTGGTCAATGCCCACAGCATCAAGCCCATCATACATGATGTTCACCCAGCCATCCTTGGATGACAGCACAAACAGGGACATCAGCGCCTATGCAGCAGGGTGAGGGTCACTGGCAGGGTAGGACTGTAGCCATGTCCCCCACACCCGCAGTTAACTCCACAGTCACACTGCACGACATCCATACCTACCTGACCCAGGTTGTCAAAGTTGTACTTGCGCCTCACCCAGCGGTAGTGGGCGGCGTGGCACTCGGCCTTGGTGGTGATATTCCTGGTATCTGAGCCCTCGCAGTAATAGAATTTGCCCTTAAAAAGCTGACCAGAAGGAGTTGTCACTGCAGGGAGCCTGGCCCAATCACTGGCCCACAGACCTGCCTACCTTAAGTAGGATTGGATTCCAAACTAATGTGCTGACCACCCACCATGGAGGACAGGACCCATTCCATCAGTGGGGAGCAGAGGCCCAGGGTGGGGCAGACACTGGACAAGCCAGGGCCACACACCTGCACCCCGAGGATGCCAAAGATAATGAAGAAGGCGCAGCAGATGAGGACGATGTTCCCAATGGGCCTGAGCGATGATATCAGAGTCTCTACAACCAGCTTGAGGCCCGGAGCTCGGCTGATGACCCTGCACCCAGGCGGAGGGGATATGCTGTTGGGTGCATCTAAGAAGGTGACTGACCAGCGGGCATAAGCAATGGCACATGCAAAGGCCCTAAGGTGATGTGAGTGTCTGGCTGGAGAGCCATACAGTTGAGCAGAGGTGGGGCTGGGCTTTTGGGTCTTTTCTGGATGTATATGGGTGGCCCCGCCCCCTACACCCCCACCTCAGAGGCCGCAGGGTCCGAAGCAGGCGCAGCACACGCAGAACGCCTAGGATCTTGGCACCGCCGGCTGAGGCCATGGCCACGATAATGTCAACCAGGGACACCAGGACAAGAAGCCCATCCAAGACATTCCAGCTGCTCTGCAGGTAGGCGTGGTCACCCCACAGCAGTCCCAGGGCTACCACCTGGGGAAGGGACAGTCATGTATAGGCTTGCCAGAGGTCCCAGGACAGGGTGATGGAGGACAGGGACCTGAGGGCGAGGGGGACATCAGTACCTTCACCATCATCTCTACCACGAAGATGGCTGTGAAGATGTAGTTGGAGACGCTGAGGAAGGCCCTCTCCTGCAGGGAGAGACCAGTGGGAAGTCCAAGTCCACCTGCCCCTGCCCCACCCCGAGGGCCAGCTGCGTTCGGGGACTCACGGTGCTGCCTGGGTCAATGTCCGGCCTCTCCAGGGCAATAGTGACACAGTTGAGGAAGATGAAGGCAAGGACCACATGGTCAAACATCTTGTGTGCAATGACCTTCTGGCAGGAGACTCGTAGCCTGAGGAGGTGAGAAAACCCCCAAAGAGATCTGGTGTGTCTATTCGTGCTGCCTGAGGTGAAGTGCTTGGCCGTGGGTGTGTCAGCCTGAGCTCGCTCACTCTACCTTCCCAGGAGGAGGCAGCCCTAACCCAGCTCACCTGTTCTGCGGTGGGAAGAGGTACAGGGCCCAGGACTCCCGGCTGCGACACCACTGGGGTGCATAGGGTTCTAGCACTTTGTGTAGGCGGAAGCAGCAGCTCTGGGAATAGAGATGGAGTCTGAGTCACAGCGGCCTCCTCTTGCTGCTTCCTAGCATGCGTCCGCCCTGACCCTCCCACTTCAGGACAGTCTTTCCTGCCACTCCTGAACCCCTCTACTTCACTGCCCTGGCAGGGGGCAATGGGAGGGTGGCCATGCTGGGAGGCCACGGGAATGGAAGAGTTGATTGGCTCCTGAAGAACTACCCCTCAACCAATAAGAGCTGCTTTTTGTAGTGACCACCTCTTTCCTTCAACCATAGAGGCAGCTCCTGACCCTGAGAGGCTTGGCTGCCAATGGCAAATGACTTCTAATGGGACAAACTGGGCACCTGCTCTGGCTCACCCACTCCCTTCCCTTCTACTGGGAACCACACTGAGATAGGAGATGGGGTAATTATGGGTCTAGTTATCACCTGCCTTTAGTCTCTGCCAGGGAGGGATGGAAACGGTTCAGAGTGTAGCCCATGCCCCACCTTATTCCACCCACTCACATCCTCTATATCATCATCAAACTCGGCCGCATCCTCCTTGTGGCTGTCGATGCGCAGGAAGAACTCGCTGGGCAGGGCCACCATCTGCCCGTTGCAGTCGTGGAACTTGGTGGGTAGGAGGGCAGCGGGCCGCGGACTGTGACACAGGTCCAGAGTGCTGCGGTGATCCAGTGACTCGGCCCGCCTCAGTGGGGTGGCACGGGGCCCCAGCGAGGCTTCTGGGTGGGCTCCCGCACCTGGTCTGCCGTCCTCGGCCTCGTCATCTGTGCTGCCCTTTCCCTCACCCGAGAGCAGCGACTCGCGCTCCCCACACTGGCTGCGGCGTTTGAGGCTGGGTGCTCGGCCCAGGCTGTTCCAGCTGGAGCGGCGGCTGCTCCCAGCGCTGTTGGGGCCCCACGGGGTACAGGGGGAACTGCGGAGGCTGGCCTGAGGGGTGGCAGGGAGTGAGTAGACTTGCACAACTGGCCTGAGGATCACCTCATACCCCAGTTTCTGGGATGAGAGGGGCTCTCCCAAGATAGTACTGTTAACTGCCACTGTGGGCATCCACAAAGCACTTGCTGTACCGCATGGCCATGCATTGCTCTCCCACCTAGCCAGGGCACTTTCAGGTAATACCTGATTCAGCTGGACATGGTTAGAGCAAAGGCCCAGGATCACCCAGGGCTGGCAAAGTGATTCTGACCAGCCTTTGGATTTGCAGAGGCCCATAGCCCAGGCCCCTCTAGTTTTCCACACAACTCAACAAATCTCCAGACTCACCCTCAGCTCCAGGGTCTCACAGGAGCTGAGCCTTACTCTCCCCTAGCCTGTCTCTGTCTATCTATCAGGGCCCCTTGCCAGGAGACTGTGACAAGCTGTGTTAAGTGGCTCGGTCCTGGGACTCCTGATTTTTCCACCACACACAATTTTCTCATCTTCATCCTTCCCTCGCCCGATTCTTGCCCTCAGATCTGCCCCAAAGTTCCTCCATGTGGTCTAGTTGCTGCCTCTGTTTACCCTGACTTGACCCTTTTCAGGGTCTCCGTAGCCATGGGAAGCCATCACCGGGCATTCTGGGTGTGAACAGAAGTGAGCTGCCATGTTCCCCACGGCCCATGGACCTTCAGTCCAGCCTGCCTGTCAGTTTCCCAGGCTGCTTATAAGAGTCTGTCAGCCCCTGTGTTTCCCTGATGTGCAGTGCTTGGCCGGCTTTTATCTTCCGTAATTTCACCCAGATGCAACCAGGAGGGGTCATAACACAATTCATTCCTCTTTCATGGCTCATAGGAGGAACCACCCTGGCTTCCAGGAAGAGAATGGCCCCGACCCACAGTTTTGGACAGGGCTGGGGTGTTATGGGGACCCTCCCTTATCTCAGGGGCTGGGGTTGGTCCCTACCGGAGACTTCTGGTCCCCCAGTTGGGAGTCCACTGGACCACTGCTGCTGTGCTGTGGGTCCAGGAGAACGTGGGCCACATCCAGGTGTGGGGAGCTCTTGGGAGTGGGCATAGGCGTAGCCGCTGTGTGCGTGATGAGAGGAGGCGGTAGGCTGCCCCGGCCCTCTAGGTGCCCGTTAGGGGTCACAGCCAGTGAGTACATCTTCATCTCTAGGGGAGAATGAGGGGGCTATCTGAGCCTGCAGAGGTCCCAGCAGTAGGAACCTACCTGCCAGAACTCTGCCTTGGTCTACACCAGTGGTTCTCAACCTTCCTAGTGATACCAACTTTCAATACAGTTCCTCAAGTTGTGGTGACCCCCAACCATAAAATTATTTTTGTTGCTATTTCATAACTATAATTTTGCTACTCTTAGGAACTGTAATGTAAGTATCTGATAGCAGGATATCTAGCGTGTAACCCCAAAGGGCTGTGACCCCCATGTGGAGAACCACTGGTCTATACCATGTAAGCACATTACCTGTGGCCTGAAGATCTCTGAGCTTCTCAAAATCTTCCTCTACGTGGGTAGATGTCTTGTCCTCATCCGTGTCAGACCTGGTGGCATCCCCCTGAAACCATGCAACACAAGGTGAGTGTGACGTTCCCACAGCAGGGTCCTCTGGATCCAGCCCAAGTCATATGCCTGGGAGCACAAGGGAGATGTAGGGCCTAGAGGCTGCAGTGTGAACACGTGGAGGGTCTGCTGAGGCGAGCCTGTCTCCATGCCCAAACTCCAGCCTATGAACCCCTTACCTCTGCCTGGAAGCCTTCCACCAGGATGGCTACCAGCAGGTTGAAGAGCACATAGTTCCCAAAGGTCATCAGGGCCACGAAGTAAAGGGCAGCCCAGGAGGAGGTGGAAGCCATGCCATTGTAGAGGACCACGTTCCAGTCTTCCTGCGTCAGGATCTGGAGGGACATGTTTGCAGGGCAGAAGGTGGGTCTGGCCCCACAAGGAGACCCTTGCGCCTCCCTGGGGATAGAGCCTTTGGTTGTCCTAGGGACAACTGGGGCTGTACCTGGAACACAGTGACGATGGCCCACAGCAGGGAGTCGAAGTTCTTCCTGTCAGGGACCGTGTCTCCAGAGTCTGTCTTCAGGCTGAACTTACAGCCAAACAGGTGCATTCCCAGGATGCTGAGGGGGAAGGGCACTGAGTGGGAGGGGCCCAGTATCCCCTCCCAGGATGCTGAGGGGGGATGGGCACTGAGTGGGTGGGGCCCAGGACCCCCTCTGCCTGAGTTAGCTACAGGCCCCACCACACCCTACTTTAGCAGTATGAGCCAACCCTGAGGTTTAACAATTTTTCTATAGCTGAGAAGGCTATAGCTGAGAAGAGGGTGGCCACCATAGTGCCTTTGGACATCCGGTGGACATCCGGTCCCAGTAGCCTCACTCTCCCAATCCCTCCCCAAGTGGCAAGACTGGCACACAGAAGGTGCTAAGCAAACTCCACTAGAAACCTGCCCTGCACCACTCCTAGGGCCCCACTTATCTCTTCCATCTGTGGACCCCCACAGAGCAGAGCCCCACCCCCCACCTCGCTTAGTGCCCTAAGGTCAATGCTACCTGAGGGAGGAGCTTGGGCTCCACCCACCTGAAGATGAAGATGAAGAGCATGAGCAGCATGCAGAAGGTGGCCACGTTGTCCATGGTCCTCATGAGCACCACCAGCTGCCGCCGCAGGGCAGGCAGGAAACGCACCAGCTTCAGCACCCGCAGCAGCCGGAATGTGCGGAGTACGGACAGGCCACCGTCCGCCTGCCCCACGATCTCCCAGACGCTACAGGTTGGGATGATGGTCTGAGGGTCAAGATGGCCAGTCTGGGAGCCACCAGAGCCTCTGTTCAACCCCATAGCTGGGGGCAGATCCAGCTGCAACACGTACTCTGTGAACTACAGTAGCCCCATCCTGGGCATCAGGGAAGCTCTGGCTCCCAGCCGTCAGGGAACTTGCTGACGGGGTCTTTTACCCTGGCCTTTCACGCCTGACTCATCTGTATGCTCAACTCATTCCTCCCAGCTACAAGACCCTCCTTTGAAGGGACATGGGCCTAATCTCAATCATTTCATCATTCTGTGCTTATTTTACCCTTGCAAATGCTACTTCCCACCCCAGGACCAGAGTTAGTCTGGAAGTTGGTCCCTACTACAGACATGGCTGACCAACTGTATAGCATGGACAGGGCTCCAAGGTAGGGACTAGACCCTATGGTCTATTATGTGAGTGACCAGGGACCTCATATCCTGCCCGCTATGAATCCTAGCATCAGCCTTCCAGCCATGGCAGGCTTCGCTCTCTGCAGTGCCTAGGAAGGGAGGCTCTCGGAGCCTCTAACCTGGGTAGGGACAGGTCCTACCTGATGACAACAACAATGCCGTCGAAGATGTTGTAGGGGTTCCGGATGTAGCCCAGCGGGCCACAGGCCAGCAGCTTCAGCAGCATCTCCAGGGCGAACATGCTGGTGAACACGATATTGCTTATCTCCAGGGCATTGGTCAGCTCATCAGGCTGCGGGTCAGGAGAGGTGGTTAGGATCCACCAGGGTTCCAGCCCTTTTAGTGGCACAGTACCCAGAAGCCAAAGCAAATTCACTGCATCCAGAATGCAAGGGACCAACAGCTACTCAGGCTCTTAGGAAGAGCTGCCTACGACCTAGGGAAGGAAACTAGACCCAAGAATGTCTCCTCTAGATAGAGAGCCAATTTGTCTGGCTCTTCCACTCTGGTAGTTCCCATCCTGACCTTCCAATAATCACAGCTGGACACAAGTGCAGCCAAGTCTCCCAAGACTCCCCTTCCTCTGCAGGCCCTGCAAACACAGGATAGTCTGAGACACTGTGCTGGGGGTGCAGGATGGGCTACGGATGCACAAGACAGCAGCACTGGTACCCACAGTCTCACCCACTTCTTCCTTTGCAAAAGGCCAAGCATTTCTCTTATCAAGAGTGTGTTGACGCTCCTGCCTGTGTAGGAATATGTGCATGTGTGTTTGTCTAGACCTGTACCATTATGACCTGCATGTGTGCATATGCATGCATTCCTGCATGCTGGATAGGTTGGGTGTGTTCTCTAGCACAATTTGAGCACAAACATGAAGTTGTTGTATTGGACATTTGAAATGTAGAAACCTTGCCCAAATCCTCATACCTGTGTGTTCATATGCATCTGGCCCCACCACAAGTGAACTGATTTCCGTGTTCATAGGTGAATCTTGTGAGTACAGTGCAAATGCATGTGCATTTGCCTCTATGTACATAGGTGAGAGCCTTGAACATGTGCAAAGTACACGTGTATGAATGATTTTCATGCGCACAGTGGAATCACGTATGTGCAGTGTGTACAACCATGCAGACTTGTGCACATGTGTGCACAAGTGAGCCTGAGTGAGTGTAGTGTTTGCACATATGCCTGTATGCACGGGTACTTCAAGATGGAGTGGACTTATCCTCACCCTAGTATCACCTGCCCAAGCCTGCCTAAGGCCACAGTGGGTAGATTTCCTTTGCTTAAACTCCAAGATAAGAAAAAGGAATCAAAAAGCCCAGAGGTAAAAGCCCCAGGAAATCACTCCATTCACTAAAAGAGGGTTGGGCTTCCTGTGTCCTGTAGAGTCCCTGTTTGTCCCCCCCCCCACCTTCTTGCTAAGCTTGGCCTTGTTTTCCCTAGTGTGATTGTCCCTGGGGCTGAGGAAGGAAGGGGGTTTGCAGTATCCAGGCCCTGAGGAATCCCAAGTACCCTTTGATCCTCCTCAAAGGACCAGCTCATGATGCTGACCCCCCTCTAGTCTCTCAGGTCCCCCAAGACACTGCCAGGAAGCTGAGGAAGTTTGGGAGCCCCTCTCCATGGAGTCTTGGAGAGAGCTTGCTCCTTGGGATGAGGCAGCAGGGTGGAGGCCCTTGTAGTGCTTCTGGGTCCCCTCACTTCCTCTTGGGGTAGCCCCTGGTGACCTCAAACCACCTATTCTTCCCACAGCTGGGAACTGCTCAACTAGAGCCAAGGTGGCATTGTGCTCAGTGCTCGGCAGAGCCCCATCCCAGGAGTCATAATGGCTGACTTAAAAAAAGTCCCAGGTTTTAGGTAGCTCCCTAGCTCTTGTGCCAACCCTCGGAGACCCTAGGAAAAGACCAGAACTCTAGGAAGACACGGAGACCTGCTTTCTGCTTCTAAAACTGGTGTGTATCATCCTGCAAGCCCAACCCTGCTTTGCCCCAGGGGAGGGAGCCCACCTGCTCATGATACTCAACGCCCATGCTCAGAGTGTTGACAAGGATGGCAGCCATAATGCCCCTGTTGAAGTACTTGCTGTCTACGATGCGACGCAGCTTGCCACTGAAGGAAGTCCAGAGGCGGCCTAGCCCTCCTGGCTCTGAGGCTGGCCGCCGCCTCTCACTGCCATGACCTGGCGTGTCCACTTCATTGGGCTGCTGCACAGGGTCCCGGCAATCCCCATGTCGCACATCCTGCGTAAACTCATAGACTCCGTGGGCATCTGAGTCTCCACTCTCTGAGCCACTGAAGTCAAACTCAGGGTCCTCCAGGGCACTGGCACAGTATGGGCAGCTCTTCAGCTCACAGGTCAGCGTGCCCACCTGGGGGCTGGGCAGGGGGCAGGGCACACTCAGGCCAGACAGGTGGCTAGAGGCTCGGCCCAGTCCTGTGATGGCAAGACATAGGTGTGGTTAGGCTATTGCAGCAGCACACAAGGCCCTGCCACCTCAAGATTCTGATCTTCATCTCCCTCCTACACAACCATTTTAGTTTCTTCATAAAGAAAGGGGACAGTCTGTGGACCCGAAGTTTTTCAGAGCGGTGGCAAGGACACAAAAATGGCCTCCTCCTGGGGCCAGGCAGGAGCAAATGGGATGTGGGCCCAGAACACTTGGGACCAAGGACTTGCCTTGCCTGGGTACCTCCCCTCTCCCCCCGCCCATTGCTTTACACAGTGTGGCTGGGTCTTCACCTTGTTCCCCAACCACATGCTGGATCTTCTCATAGGGGCTGGGGCTGCCCAGGCTCTGAGAACTGCGAGCTGCAGTCCCTGGGGTTCCGGCACCCCGGAGCCCCTTGAGGCGTGGGCTGGTGGCACCTTTGCTGTTGACTGTTCCTGAAGGCAGGATAGTGGGATAGTTCATGGTGCCCAAACCTGAGGCCAGCTTGAGACTGGCAGCAGTGGCTATGGAGCGTGCCACCCGGGCTCTCTCCTGTGGCCCCTCCACATGGCAGTCAGCATGGTAGATACTGTGCACAGACTCAGAGTCTGGTGGCCCATGGCCTGGGGATGGTGGCGAGGGGGGCACACAGGCTCGGACCAACCTGGTGTCACCTGCACCTGGCTCTGGGCTGGGCCGGCGTGGGCCACTGTGGCTGAAGTGGTAATGGTGATGATGGTGGTGGTGGTGATGGTAAACCAGATGGTGCACGGAAGCTGTGCGCCTGCCTGGCCGCCGTGGCCGCCGCCCAGGGCCTTGGCCATGCAGGGTGCTGCTGGGGTCCACCTTCTTACGCCAGCGACTCTGCCAGCGGGCATAAAGGCGCAAGCTGCGGCGCTTAACCTTGCGGAAGATGTGGCCCACATACTTGAGGAGCTCCTCGTAGCAGCTGCCGGGCTCTGAGAAGCTGGCCAGAGTGCTGTCGTTGGACAGGTAGCGGGCCCGCTGTTCACGCATCAGCTGGTTTTCCCTCTGCTTTGTCTCTGAGAACTGCGTGGCTATCACCACCAGGCACAGGTTGATCATGAAGAAGGAGCCCACCTGTGGCAGGGGGTGTGTGACCACCAGTTGCTCCATATCAAGCCCCGTCAGGACCTGCTCTGGGGACTGGGGCCTCGTCACAATGCTCTAAGCAGGAATATTCCAGGCATTCACTAGGTGACATACAATAGGTGTTTTGCAACTGTGTGATAACAAGACAAGGGCCTCCCTTGGAGTCCTGCACGCAGGACTTCTTGCTCCTCAGGTTTGGCCTCAATATACTTTCCAATGTGGTCACACTGTCCTTCTGTGGGGCCTTCCCAGCCAGCCCCTATGGCCTGTTCTCCCTGGCACAGGTCATTATTGGCTCTCCTCTATGTCCTGCCATATGGGCTGTCTGAGAATACAACTGTGACATCCATTCCCTGCTGGGTTCCTGTAGGCAGCTCCTGTGCATCCAGAGATATGGAAATGTTTGCTGACCTAACAATGTCCTAACTGAGAACCACAGGACATTGAGGGACAACAAGAGACTAAATCTGAGACATAGATGCTTTAAGATGCGCTATGTGTGGTATGGATGTTAATGGGGAGTCATGGACCAAAGAAATGTGGGGTCATGGATGCTATGAGAGTCTGCCAAAGATTCGTGTTCACTACAGGGGGCTGGGCTAGGGGATCACACGTTTGTTGTGGGGAGGCTGTGTTAAGAGGGCCAGACACAATGTGGAGAGACGGGACTAACTGTTGTGAAGATTCTGGGCATCACCTTAGATCTAGGGGCTGCACAGATCTTCCATCTGGTCTACTTCCTTCCACTGCAGGAAGGGCAGAGAAGCCCCTGCCTGCCCTCCTACTGAAGCCCATCCCAGCAGATGCCTCCATACCACTGAGCTTGGGGACTCTAGGAGGTCCAGAATGAGTAACAAGGGGAAAGGGGCAAGATATGGCTTCCCCCGCCCCCCATCAAATACAGGATGCCCACCAGTCGATCACGCCCACACTCACAATGATGAGGAGGATGAAGTAGATGAAGTTGTAGAACGAGTGGGCATCCATGACGTAGTACATGATATCCACCCAGCCCTCCAGGGTGATGACCTGAGGAGGCAGGCAGCTGGACATGGGCTCACGTTCTCCAGCTCCCAAGGGCAGCAGTGCGTGTCACACCCCAGCATGGGTGCCTTTCTCAGGGGTCACACCATCCCACACCCCCAGGTGCCCCCAGGCTATTCTAGCACAGACCTGAAAGATGGCGATCCAAGCATAGCCGATGTTGTCAAAGTTGATGGCGCCGTTGTGAGGGTTGAATTCCCCTGAGCGGCACACATTGTAGTACTGGTTCCAGTTGATGCAGGCATTGCGGCCAGCACCCCCATCCTCAGTCTGTGGCTGCCCGTAGGCCTCCCAGCCAAGAGTGCATTGCACACGAAGCTCACGACGGTTGGGGATGTGCGAGCACTTCTGCATGCCATTGTCGCGGCGTGAGGAACAGATGAAAGGGTTCTCCTCACCCTCTTCTGTTTGGTAGTATGGACGCAGGAAGGTCAGGTTGTTGTTCCTGGGTTGCAGAAGGTCAAGGCATGGCTAGGGGGTTCCTGGCTTGAATACCACTCCCCCATCCGTTCATCCAGTCTCACTCAGGGCTGCTAAGCCTGAATCCCACATGCCCATCAAGAGAGCAATTCCTCCCTACCCCTCAACTGGGCTTTGGACTCGAGATGACGAAGGAAGAGGTACTGGATCAATATATAATGTGGTACCCAGATCACTGCATCATTGCTGCTACAATGACAGACAGGCCATGCTTGAAGCATCTCAAGGCCTCTAGACCCACCCTCGCTCCCTTCCCACAGTGTTTACAACAGTGACTTCTCCTGAGTGGGACCTGGCAACAGTGTGTCTCTACAGCTCTAGGCTCCCTGGCATCACCTCATGGACCCACTGTCTTCCTCTCTCCAAGCCCCCACATTCCTTTCCAAAAACACCTCAGAAGCTCTGAGATCCAGAGATCCAGGAACAGAAGACCCTTGGCCTGTGGGTATCCATCCTAGAGGCTCAGTGCTCAGACACCTGACTGGTGCTGGAGGAGGCAGACAGTTCACAAGTGGGGGCTAGTGAGGAACAGAGTGCCTCCCAGCGTCCCTTTCCAGGGACACCCTAGAGGGTCATCAGCCTTGGGTTACCCATCTTCTAACACTGTGGAGTGGGGCCCAGGATGAAGGGGATGGACACGTCCTCGTTCCCACAAAGGAAATGCCCTGTTGGCATATGGGTCCCTACATTCAGGAAGCCCTGGAGTCAGGCAGATGCAAGGGGCAGAGGACAGCAGCCACTGGGTACACTGTGCCAGGAACTGGCAGAAGATGAGCACAGCATCCTACCTCAAACAGGCTCTGGGGCTAAAGACACTGGTATCAAACCCTCACATTCACTCACAGAGAAAAACTGTTCGAGATGAAGTGGCCTCCACCACAGCCCCCCCAGAACCTGCCCCTGAACTTCATCTCCACACTGACCCTGTCTCTGGGGACTGTACCTGTCCTGAGTAGAGCTGGGCACCCCAGGACCTACCACAAATTAGGACCCAGGTTCACTCTATGGGTATTCAGGGATAGAACACCTTGGGGGGGCTCATACTGGGGTACAGCAGAACAGTTTTGGAGGGAAGAGCCCTTTGGGGGTGGGGCCTGCAGAAGGGGAAGGCCTGAAGGGCCGAGTCAAGAGATAACATTTTGGGATCATGGTTGGCTAGGTAGGTAGAGCCTTACGACACGGGTGGGGCTAGCACACCTGACGAAGGTGCTGTCCAGGAAGCAGCGGTTCCGCAGCAGGCCAGCCCAGAGCTGGACCCCAACAATGCCGAAGATGAAGAAGACGAAGAAGCAGAGGAGAAGGACATTCCCAAGCATGGGCAGCGTGTCCAGCAGCAGAGTGACCAGGATCCGCATGCCTGAGGGAGGCAGGGCTGTAAGCCCTGGTAGAGGGTCCTCGGGGAGTTTCCCCTCGAGCCCTGCCTGCCACTCACAAATCCATACCAAGTCTATCAGGACAGGAGAGGCCTGAGGGACCCCCAGAGAGGAGTCACTTTGCAGCCCCAGATGGCCAGGGCAAACCTGTCCCAGCTCCACCTCATTGTGTAGCATCCCCAGGGTGGGCCAGTGAGACGGCCAGTGCAGCTTCTGTAGGGACCCAGCCCACTGGGTTCTGAGGCTTTGCTGGGCTGTGGGTAGGGGCTTCCTTATTTCCAACGCAAGAGCAGACCTGCAGGACCCTGCTATAGGGAAGCATGGGAGGTGCCCTATCTCAGAGCAACGCTGAAGCCCTTTGTCCTGGGTGGTGCATGAACTTGAACAAATCAAGGAAGTGGATCAGTGGTGGCCTCATCCTGGGTCTGGCCCCCTCAGTCATCAAAAGAACGTAGCTCAAAATCTGCACAGGGCCAGCCTAGGCTGTAGGTGGAGCATTGGACCACACAACAAGAGGGAACTTCAGTTTTGAGAGAGGGGTGGCCATGGAATGAGGGCCCTCGGGTCACAGGGGGGTCCAAGCTGATGGGGCACTACATTTCAATTGGAGAGACATTGTCTCATGGGACAGCAACCAATGAGGTCATGTGATCACACTGCCATAGGTCATATGATCTAGAGGTCAGAGTAGAGCCAAGGTAGTTGGACAGCTCTGAAGGTACTGGGGTTGCTGTAAGGAAAAGGCGGTCCTGTCTAGGAAAGAATACCAGAGTTCCCTGGACATTTAACCAGAATATTTTGGATGGGAGTGGACCTGGGTTTCATCTCTGCTCCAACACACGGGTTGTCCAGGTGGAGCTGCTGTGGCTGTTGAGTACACGGGACACACAGGGCTCCAGGCAGTGCCCTCAGAGCCACACATGCGTCCCTTCATCTCACACTCTCTTCTGTCTTTGGGAAATATATTCTGTACTCCACTGTTTTAAAGGGAACCTGGGGCTCAGAGAAGCTTGGAAACATGTCCCATGTTACAGTATTTGAACTGGATCTGATCCCAGAAGTCATGGCCAGGCAGGTAGGTGGAAGGCTGAGTGGCAGCTGAAAAGGGGGTGTGAACCTGGAACCACACCTGTCTACACATGAAAAGGGGGTGTGCACCTGGAACCACACCTATTCACGCAGGTATATACACACTTTGCACAGCTCCAAGAGGGTTGCACCTTCCCACCCTTAAACTGAACATCTGAATTTAGCTCCTAAGAAAACACCAAAACTATATCCCTAGATGCAGGCAGACGGCCAGTCAGCATCCAGACAGGCCACACCCCAAGCACAACCATGTGATTTCCTGCACGTTTTCCCTCCACATGTAGTGGGAGCATGCAGTGTGTCCCTCCCCACAAGCCCAGTCTCACATGTGCTCCCTCTTCCTCAGGCTCCACTGGACAGTGATGTAACTGGGAACCTTCTCAGCACCCAGTACACCCCAGATACTACGCAAATGAGGAAGTCAAGGCTCTGAGTGTCTCCCATCGCTAGGCACTGGGAGTCTCCATCACATCCCAACTGGGACTATCCTAGAAGGGCCCAGTCTGCTGGTGTCTGGGTAAGCAGTAGGACACACAGGCTGATCTCTTACTCAAGACAGGAGTGACACTTACTGGGGACCCGATTGATGGCGCGGAGGGGCCGCAGCACACGCACCGTACGTATGGCAGAGAGGCTCACGTTGTGTCCGTCTAGAGAATACTCCATCATGCTGGAGGAGCAAGGGTGTTCAGGAAGGGGAAGACCCCAGGGGCCCATGACTCCTAGCTCATCACCCACTGCCCCACAGGGGCCACCGACATGTGCACCCTGCCTGGCAAGGCCACCTGTCAAATCCTAGCCCCTCTCAGGTCTCAGCCCTGAGGTCAGGCCTAGGACTCCCAAGCATACCAAGCTGAGGCTGCATACCCAGCCATGACAATGAAGAAGTCCAGCCTGTTCCAGGTGTCACCCAGATAGCACTTCTGCCCAAACAGCCCCAAAGCCACCATCTTGATAACCATCTCCACAGCGAAGAAGGCAAAGATGAAGTCGTCAAAGGCCTGGGTGGAAGGGGGTCACGATGAAGGAGCAGGGTACACTTGGTACCCTCCTGGTCCTCCTCACAGTCCTTGACACCTACCTCCAAGATGCTGCAACGCTCTGAGCGGCACTCAACATCCTCGCAGGGCCGGAACATGCCGAGCGTCACACAGTTCAGCATGATGACCAGCATGCTGATGTGCTCGAACCACCTGGGGGCTGTGTGTTAAGGGCCATGTGCGCAGCAGACAACCCCGCTGAGGCCGGGGTCAGCCTCATGTCAACAGTGAAGGCAATAACAAAACATGACCACCAGATGGCGCCATGGCACCACGCTGGCCCCTATGACTCTCAAGCGTCCCAAGTTCTCCCAGGGAAAGTAGTCACTATCCCCTGCCCCACCTCGTACCAAGATGGATCTGGAAAAGTTGCAGTGAGCCAGTAGTGTCGCATATGAGGCCCAGGTGAGGACACCAAACAGACTGGAGTCTGGCAGTCTTAGTGAGGGTCAAATATGCAGGGCCTGCAAGAAAGCCTTGATCAGACAGGAGCTTAGGAACCTGTGGCAAGAGACACCGACTCTTCTGAAGGTGACCATGAACAGTCCTTGCACCTCTAAGTCTGCCTGGGTTGATGACCAACAAAGCACCCACGAAGGCAGTAGCACAAAGCTCCACCAGCAGGTGTCCAAGCCCCAAAGCAACACTACTGACTCAGTATGGGGACACAGGCTGGCACTGATGTGGTCTGGGGCCACAAACTGCAGAACCAGCACCAGCCAAAGCAACAACCTGCCAGAGGTACAGGGACAGAATACGCTGGGAGACGACATTCTTGGGGGGGGCCTGTACTACCCTCTGTCTATTGGGGCTACCTGGGAGCCAGGGGGCGGGGGGGTTAGGCCGTTCTCTGAATGCTCCCTTGCAGTCCTGACCCTGACCTCCTTCACACTCACAGAACTCAGCCCCCGAGTCCACACAGGCAGTGTGCTCCGCGGTGCCAAGCCACCAAAGTAATTACACGCTCCTGCTGAGTGCGTCATAATTACACTTAATGGGTTCAGCAGTAACAAGCGCCTCTGCCATAATGGGGCTGCGGAAAACAGAAATCAGCCTCCTGCTAGCGCAGTACCGGCCAACCTCCGGCAGGCGATACCATGCTCTGGGGCCACAATCTGCAGAGTTCTCATCCCCTGTGCTTGTTCACATCTGGCTAAGAGCCTGTGGCTCCAAGTGGGTTCTGCACACCCCTCACCCAACAATTTCCAGCTTGGCCAAGCTCACTGACAACACCACTCAATGCTACTCTCCACCCAGACAGACAAGGGAGATGAGGGGCTGGTCTCCCAGGCTGGCCTCGCTGTGGTTCCAGTGGGCACCCTCACGTGGCTCAGTGGTAGACTAGCTTCCAAGGTGAGAGGGCACTGCTCTGGGTTAAGGAGAACAGGCTGGGGGAAGCAGCACAAAGCCGTGGAGACAGGAACCCTGTTACACTGGCCAGCAAAGGTCCCAGTTATGACATATGGTCAGACCAGACTAATACAAATGGCTCCTAGGCCTGACTAGACTCTGAGTCTACCAGGTGCCATGCCTTTCCAGGCCTGCTGGACACCAATGGAGCAACTGCCCCTCCCTTGGCAAGACTAGGCCCTGCTTCTCTGACGGCTCCCTGAGCTCTGGCTGCCCCACTCCCAGAAGAGGCTGGGAGATTGGCTATCAGTGGAGATAGGCTCATCCTAGCTATCCCTACCCACTCAACTCCAGAAGCCAGGACTAGAAGGCTGTCCCAGACTGAAGGCTGTTTCTTGACTTCTTTGCCCATTGTTTGGTTTCTCCCAGGCTTGGCGCACATTCATCCACTCACAGATTCTCCAAGGAGGACTCAGGTAGACTATATTCCCTGAAGCTGGCTTGCCTAGATGGTCTATAGTCCACCTATTGTGTAAATTCAGGCCCCCAGCTGTTACCTTCACAAACAGCTACTGCCAAGACTGATACCAAGGTTGGAGTATGGCCTCCCCAAGTGACTGTTGCCTCTGGACAAGAGGCAGGCCTGGGCACATCTATGGAGCAGGGGACACTTGCAGGGGGCCTGCTAAGACCCCTAACCTGGTGGGGAAGTGGATCAGGTCTAGAGTCCAGGGCTGGCTCGTACCAGGCATGGACCTGGGACCTGCCTAAGCAGAGAATATTCCAGCTTCCTACAACAGCAAGGACACACCTCATGTGTCACACTGTCCCCGGTCATGTTCTGTGGGCAGCTAAGGACAGGCAGCACCAACTGGTCATATCACGTGGAGCCGGGTGACTTCCAGAGGCTTAATTACAACAGATAGATTTTCTGGGTTTAATTAAAATTTCTGCAGGCTTTGAACTGACATCTACAAATTAAAATCAATTTCCATGGGGGTTAGAGGAAACCAAACGGATATGTGAAAAGGAGATGGTGCTGGTGGAGTTCAGGGCCTGAATCCAGTCAAGTGGGCTAATCTGGTTCCTC
This sequence comes from Ellobius talpinus, assembly GCA_001685095.1. NCBI lineage: Eukaryota > Metazoa > Chordata > Mammalia > Rodentia > Cricetidae > Ellobius > Ellobius talpinus. The sequence continues at coordinate 32,025 of LOJH01000319.1, read as the reverse complement.
CTTGTCCCCTCCCCCAAGGTCTCACTCAAAAGGCAAGGACCCACCCAGCTCGGAGATTTAGCAAGCAGCAAAGTCCTGAAAAGCAGGCCAAGAGAGAAGCTGAACAAGGGGAGATGCCACTTGGATGGTAGGATCCTGTGGTTGGAGAGCACAAAACAGTCCCTATGGACCCTGTCGGTCAGCACTCCAAACTCCAAGGACACCCACTGTCTGCCTGACCACCACTCTGAGTCTGTGCACTTAGGAGGGGCTCAAATGACTTCCCATTCTGCACCACACCATTTGCCAGAATCCCCAGTCAGCAGTCAGGAGAGAGAAGGTCCTTCCATGAGGACTGCAGAACAATAGCTAAAGAAACTGTCTCTAGGGTCCCCAGGCTGTCTGCTACGGACACAGCTTCCCTGGGGGACATGGTATACAAGGCTACCCCCATAGCGAGATCCTCCTCTCCTCACCTGTACAGTAAAGCCACACTGGGATCATGATAGAGTCCACAGAAGGGTTCTCAATCCACAGCTGGGGGGCCTCCAGTGCCCCCCAAAGCAGCCTTGTGTGGACTTGAATGAAGACGACACCGGATGCAAGGCACAAATGGCAGTTGCTGTCCGTGGTGCTGAAGCTGCTGTCCCACCTGGGGCCCATCCAGGGTGAGCAACAGGCTGGGCTGGCTGGGCTGGGGAAGGGGTGTGAATCCGGGAGGGTGTCCCTCACTGGAGCAGGTGGCCCTTCCTCACTCAAAGGGAAGCAGGAGGAGAACACACAGCACACAACCGTGCTGAGAAAGGCCGTAGCTTGCCACGCTCCTTCATCCTAGCAGAGGAGAGGAAGCTACAGGGTCCTTGCCTGCATGTGCAAGACGAGGCCACACCTAACCTGCTGACTGGGGTGGTCACTGTTACGCCTATGGAATCACTGAGGCCAGGCAGGTAAATGTCTCTTGCTGCTTGCTTGGTTAACTTAACAAGCTGTTGACTCCCCATGGGAGATAGTCCCGGATGGATCTCAAGATGGAATACTGTCCCTCATAGTGGAATACATCCTCCTATGACACAGGATGGTACGGCACAATGGGATCCTGTACCCCCAGACCCCAGTCTTTATTAACACCCAGACTGGCACAACTCCCATGTCTGATGGCATAAGAGTCCCTGGGATTCCCCTTGCCCCACCCTAGTGACTCACGTTTAGAGTCGGAGGATGGGAAATCTCTCGATTCTATTGTAACCGCCCCTTTTCGGGGGTTCAGTTTCTCCATCAGTCACAACACTTCGGTTCACACAGACCTTTCTGGTACAGCAACAGCAGGGCCTTAAGTTCTCCTGACATGTGCTTAGCCCCTGGGCTGGGTTTCTGAGCATCGCCCACCACAGTGCCACTCTGCATAAGCGGGGACGGAAGGGTGTCACCACAGAAGAGCAGGGCAGTGGCAGCAGTGAGGCAGCCAAGGCCCCAGAGTCCCACATCCTCACACCACTCAGTAGTGTGGCCATGCTAGCTGGGGCAAGGGTCAGGAGTCTCCAGGTGTGGCTGCTGCTTGGCCTCCATTACCTCAGTAGCCCTCAAGCAAGACAAGGACTCAGGATTCCAACCAGGGCTCCCTGCTAGGTGGTGCATGAGATCAGAGGATTAGCTCTGAGCTGCTCCAGCCCCGCCTGCCAGCCCCCAGAGCAATCTGTACAGCCAGCTAAGCTCCATTAGGCCAGATCCAGAACAGCTTGGCTTTTGCTTGTGAGAGGCTGGGCAGGAGGGGTAGGAGGATGGAGGACCCACTACAGGAAAAAAGATCGAGCAGTTGGCACCACACTCACGGCCCCATGCTTCCTACCTCAGGGCTCTGGGGCTTCCCCCTGCAGGGACCCGTGCTTTTACAGAGCCCTCCTTGTCTTAGGGGTCTTGAGCGATCCCCCTCTCTTACTCTGCAGCATGAAGATCACACTGCATGCTTATTGCTGCCCCTCCTGCCACTGTGTTCTCAGGAGCCCTCAACCTCACTTTTCCAATTTGTTCAAGAAGGAGCATGTTTGTTAATAGCGAAGGACTGTCTTCCAAAGGGACAGCCCAGCCAGTGATGAGGCCTCATACACTTCATGGGAGCTCTCTGTCTCGGCTGGCAGAATAATGGCTTCAGGTCCTGCATCAACTAACCCTCTTGGCAGGCAGCTGCAGTGCCTGGCATTCAGTGGGCAGTGAGTACCTACCAAGACAGTCCAACTTCCCCAGCACGGTCTTTCTGAGGACCTTTCCTGGCCCTTCTCTCTATGACAATGGGATCAGGATGGACTAGTCACCATGAGGTCTATACTACTTGATGGTCAGGGAGGCCCAAGGGCTTCAGGGCTCCCTGCGATGAAAAGAAATCAAAATGGCAGAACTTCCAGGCAAGTGCCCATGACTCAGCACACACGTGGCATGTAGCCTGTGGCACTGCTTTCATAGGAATGCTGCTGACGTGTGAATTGAGACACAATGACATGAGGTGGGCAGAGGAGGGGGGTGACAACAAGTTATGGAAGGCACATGGCCCTGCACACAGCCCCATCTATAGAAAAATGTCACAATGCAAAACTGTCCCTGAAGGATGAGAATTCCGTACATGCACGTAAAGGAAGGACAAGTGGGGCCATCACTCATCCACGGGCACATGTGTAAGGTACAAAGTGGGAGGCAGAGGGACAGGAGAAGCAGGCACTCCGTTTTAGCCCCCTCCACCCAAACACTGCTACATCTTTTGACTTTGTGTGCTGAGGATCTAGGTGCTGCTTTACTTGTGGGCGTGCTGGACTCCTGACATGGGAGGCCACACCACAGCAACCTCCAGTTGGCAGATGGCAAGGAGGTCTCATCTGGGCCTCTCCAGGGGCCAGGTCATGAACTATCAGGACAAACAGATGACCAGGAAGAGGGTGTGGGGTCACACCTGCACTGGGCTGCTGGCCCAGTCAATCTGACTCTTCCCACACCTGGGGTGGGGTATGTGAGGTGCTCCAGGCTCCATGCTCAGTGACCTCCATGGCCCCTCACTACATGCCTCAGGAAGATCTTCTGGTCCTGGAGTTCTGGGAGCCTGGAAGGATCCAAGACAGGTCTCCTGGGAAGAGACCATGCATCAGGGGAGGGAGCAGATGTGGGAAGCCTGTGAACATGACTATACTCTGTGGAAGTTGGTTTTCTACCTGTCCCTGCCAGTACCCTCTTTGGGGTCAGCAGGGCCCAAGACGGGGTACAGCCCAGATGGCTGGCTCTGACTCACATAGGATGGATGTGATCCTATAGGTTCCTTGACCAGCTGATGGAATAGGTTAACTAACCAGTGATCACTCTGTGGCCAGGGGCAAGGTGTCTGAAGATCCTAGGAGCCTCAAAAGGGAGACACGAGTCACACACTGGAGGGTGACACAGTCCAGGACAACTGTACATGTATACTGTGCTATGTACCTTCGCCCTGGTGAGATCTCCAATTTTGGGGACCCTAACATCTTCTGTTCATATCCTTCTTGGGCTGTTGCTCAACCCTGGGGACTAACATCTAGCCCTGCTCACACCTCAAAACTTTAGGTCCCACACTCAGTCCCAAATAACTGGGCACCCACAGTGCCATCTCTTGCAGTCCATTGTGAGACAGAAAAATCCTTCTGAGAGGTCCCAGATCTGTCCTTGTTCCTGCTGTGCCACCTCCCCTCAATCCATCTGAGCTGTCTCTAAAACAAAGCATTGGTGGAGGCATCTGCTCAGCACCTTGCTATGGCTTCCTAGTGCCCTGGCCACATAATCCAAACCACAGCCCAATGTGGCCTAGCCCTAGGAATGCAATGCTGGGTTCCACCTTGTTCTGGCTGCTCCAGAGAGCCAGCCTTCTGCTCCACCCTACGACAACCTTTCCAGCCTGGAGGGTGGCCTTCCTAGTAGCCCTGAAAGTTATTATGGATGGAGTCTGTGCAAGTGACTGCCGGAGCCTCTACTGATGCAGGGTCCTTCATGCCAGACACCCTCATCAGGAGGCTCCGGGAAGATGCTCTGAAGGGCAGGCAGGTAGGCTGCCACCAAGTAGAACACAAAGGGATGCTAGCTATACAAGTTACATTGACTCTGCCACCCTCACATGCTCCTCCATGACCCACACTTTGAATTGGCTCCCTACAGATGGGCAGGACGGACTGCTGTGGCTGAGGGTGAGGCAACACTGTCAACCGTGGCCCCAGAAGGAACCCCAAAACTGGCCCAGATAGTCTAGCTACCTCACAAGTCAGAGTAGGTGGGGGCCTGTTACTCTTTTCCCTGGGGAGTTGGAAATGCACGGGGGTGGGGGGGTCCTCTAGCCTACACTGCTAGCCATGACCTCTGTGTATGAGGACTGCAAACAAAGCCAGCTCCCAGACCACTGGGTCGGCTGCCTTCCTTCTTCCTGAGGAAAAAGTGGCGGAAATCCCGAACACTTCTCGGCAGGCTGATGCCTTATGCCAGGGGAGTTCTCTGTGGGCGTTCATCCTGGTCTCCTGTGAGGTCTTAGGGGCGGAGCATTCTGAAGGCTGTGCTGATTGTGGGAGGTTTCTCTTTCTTCCCCAGGCTGTTGCCACGCCAACGGCTGATAACAAGGTGAAGAGCAACCTGGAGACCCAATTAGGGCAAAGATAGTGGGGATTCCCCAGCCCAGCTCCATTTCCAAAGGCTTCCATCAGCTCAGCCACACCTTCCTGCTTCCGCACTGCTGGTCTTAAGAGGGGAGAACGTGTGTTGAGAATCCTATTTGGGTTTGGGAATTGAGAGGAAAGATGGGATGGCAGGAGGGCCGGGGCCAAGGTGGCCTTGTCGGGATCATCAGAGTGATCACACAGGCATGGGTAGCAGCTTCCTTTCCCAGCTGCCCCACCCCCACATCAGACCCTATACCTGGCCCAGCAGGTTTCACCCAGAGCTTTCCAGAAGTGGACTGTTTAATGTCCTGTGCCCCAGCTACCACAGGACCTCCACCTAGGCCTCTCTTCCTGTGGAGGGCAGTGTGCAGCAATTATTCTAAGGTCACCTGGGTCTGGATCCTCTCTCCATCAGAAGGCCTCCAGAGCTGGGACAAGTGGGCTCGGATACCAGGGGCTGAGCACCATCACCAGCTGCTCAGGGCTCAGTAATGCTGGCCATCACCTGAAGGTGACCCTGGCTCCATGAGGCTCAGAGTTTGCCCTAGAGACAGGTGGGACAGTTGGTCCAGTGCATCACCTCTGTCCAGGGCTCAGGGTCTTGGGGTGTGGCCCCGCTCTCCCCTCGGCAGCCTTTCTAACCACCCCACCCCCAGGCCTAGTGAACCTGCTTCCTGCTCTCATCCCCCACTCTAAGAGACCCCTTTTCCTCTACCGCCCCCCAAGGCCTGGCCCAGGGAACATGGCCTGGGAGCCTAGGCCTGCGTGACTCACAGCAGGCTGGGCTGAGCTGGGGCTGGGGGTGGGGGTGGGGAGTGAGGGCAGGGAACCAAACATGGAGCTGTTTGTTCTCCAGCTGCCTGCTCTGCTCGGGGTCACCCAGGGGAAGGGGGGCAGGCTGTCTGTGGAAGAATACTTCCTCCAGAAGCTAGGGTGTGGGAGCCACTCCCCATTATAGCCCCTTAAACAGTGGGGGCAGGGTGGGGGGAGAAATCAGGACACCCTATGAATACTCAGTTTCTAACTTCCAGAACATTCCAGCTTATCCTTACCCTCCCCTATGAAGCACTCTGCTTTCCCAGTCCTTTGACTATTAACAACCAGGGTGAGCTGACACTCCCCGCGGCCTGGGCAATGCACACCAGCCCCACTCCCCAGCTCACTGTTCTGTCCCTAGAAATAGTGTGTGCTGGGTTGCCAGCCACAGGGGCAGGCTGGGACAGTGGGGCACCCAGAGCCAGACTTGGATACCAGACATGTACCCATAAACCCGTTTATACCACTATCTGTTCTAATGTGCTTATACACGCCTCAAACACACACACAGCACAGGCACTTGTACTGTACACGTAAACACACTCTATGAGGTCTTCAAAGGAGGGCAGGACCCCAGGCATTCCCAGGCCAAGTTCCCCTATCCTCCGGGACTGACACTGTGGAGCCTGGTTGAGCACATGCCAATGGCTCTAATTGTGCAGTTTTTAAAGCCATGCTAATTAGAAAGTGCGCTAATGTCTCTGCTTAGCTCTTAATAAAGAGCTTGATTCGGGATCTTTTCAAGGGATAATTGAGTGGAAAAGTGCCTGATCCCACCCCTCTAGTCCCTGTGCCTGCAGGAAGGCAGGCTGTGTAGGCGAGAAACCTCACCCAGACTCTGGCAGCCACTTGGCGGCAGCCTCCAACCCCTGACAAACACCATGGGAGAGCTGCTGCTTGGAAGAGCAGCCAGGCCCAGACTGTTTCCCATATTTTCAGACTCTCCTGGTTGATCCTCATGAACACCAGTCAGAGTGACAGCCTCCCCACTCCCGGCTGCTCCTTAGACAACCCCGCCCAGTCTCCTCGGGGCTACCAGTTTTATCTTGGGAGAAAGTGAGAGGGCCTGGCTTGACCTCTGCCCAGCAGGGTCCCTCAAAGCATTCTTCACACCCCACTCTAATGGTCCTGGAAGGAAAGGAAAGACAGGAGACAAAAGAAACAGAGCCAGGATTCCTGGGAAAGATGACTGCTGGCCCACAGGGGTGGGTTTTCAGGAACAGCTTTGCTGGAATTCTCTGGGCCAGAAATAACTGCCTGGGCCTCGCTGCACAGCTGCCTGCAGCTCAAATTAGTGACCCCAGGGGATTGGACACTCCTTCCATGGGAACATGGCCTGGTCCTCTTCCCCTTCCCCACCCCCAGGGTCTGCTCCTTCCTGCAGGAGAACTGCGGCGAGCCCATCTAGATGGGGGTCCCCAGGTGCTTTCTGTTCTCTATGGCTGGGCAGTAAGGACAGGGGCTGGCCTGGGAAAGTACAGAACAGGGCCCTTCTGTGCCACCCTATGGTGCCTGGGCCTGGAGGATGAGAAGAGGCTCAAGAGAGGGGTCACAGGGTGTCTCTTCAGTATGCAGCACTGTCCCTTTGTGCCCAGGGTGCCCTGTCAGGGCAGGACTCTGCCTGAGTCCGGTGTCTCCGCTGCCTTATCCAGCTCCACAAAGTGCCCACAGAGGATAAAGTTATTCTTGGAGGAGCTACTACCAGGCACCATATTCCTGTCAGCAAGGCCGCCAAAGCCATGCCTCTCTCAAGTCCCCACCATATGCTCAGCCCATGGGCTGTCGTCTGTCCTGAGGGTCAAAAGACTTTATCTGTCCCTCAGTGGATGGAGGGGCTGGGTGGTCCATGAGGGCAGGTGCTCATCTCCCCCTCTACTGGCTAGGGGCAGGAGCCTCTCTGGGTGGGCCTTAGCTCCCCAATCCACGTGGCTGAGTCCCTTTTCTTTACTACACACTGCTAGTGATGTTACCATCTCCACCTTCATGTGAAAACCCAGCTCACACTTAGGACCTGAGGGATGTGTATAGGCTGCTGCAAACACAAATTTGTGTCTGCATGAAAGCTGGGGTCCCAGGCACACAGGAAAGAGAAAAGGTAGGGTACCTTGTGGCACAATGGCTGGCATCTATGGGAAACTAGGAGCCCTGCAGCAGGCTATGTTCCCACTGGGTCCTTGCTCCTCACACCCATCCATCCATACAAAGTCTGGATATCCCCACCAGTGTTGCCTGGCAACCGGGTATTTATTTAAAAGGGAGACCTCACAGTAATGCCTACCACCAGCCTGCTCTCCCAGCCTGGCGCAAACCCCTCTCCAGTTTTTGGCTCCCACACCCTAGAGACATATTGCTTTGCCTGTCCCTGGGCCTCAAGTCTATCCTCCCCTACCATCCACTTCCCTGCAACCCTAAAAGCAGTGGGGGACAGTGGACCATACTTTTAATAATTGTACTTTTCCAGAAGGGTGGAGAGCAGCTGTTCTGTTCACAAGTCCTGCCAGGGCTCAAGAGCCTCCTGTGCCTAGGACTCCCTGGCTACTCACACTTCGTGGGCACCTATGTATAAGACCCCAGATCTCAGGGTGCAGTGAATCAGGGCCTCCTGCGCTGCTAGGCTACTGGATGTGCTGTACTAAGACCAGTCCAGGACGTGGAGTCCAAGGCCCATCTGGAGTCCTGCATCCTAGGGGACAACATCTAGAACCTTCAAGTTCCGGTTACTGGTAGTGCGGTTGGCTCCTGCTCTCCTGAGGAGCCCTAACACCAGTGCTGCCCAGGCCCTACCTGCCAGGCCTCCCGCCCATGCAGAGCTCTGGAAACCCCGTAACCCTTGGAGCCTCTTACCCTCTCTATCTACCAGACTTGGTTCAGACCTGTTTGTAAAACATGGCTTTTTTTCTTGCCTGATACTGCCCAGATCTGACAGGTTACCAGACAGTTCCACCTCTCAGTGGACACATGGCGCCATCAAAGCTAGATAAAACCCCCCATTTCTGGGGATCTCTTGGTGCATCCTCTCTGGCCCTTCGGGGAAACCTGCCTTGAGCAGGCTTCAGCTATATTGACCCTCATTGCAGACCCCAAGCCCCATGCAGCTTTCTTAGGTCTACACAGGAACTGGCCCTGTCTTCACAGTACCTGGCCTATATCTCCCAAAGGCCACTCAGGCTGTGGATGAGCTAACTGGCTTTGGCCTTGTCCCTGTCCTCCCTCTACTAGCAGTCGCGTTATTAATAGTGGTGACATTTTAAAAAGATGGCCCAGACCCCTGCAAAGTCTGATTTCAAAGAGACGCTTGCTGGACCTTGGTTTCCCAAGGCCACGGCTTCATCCCAGAGGTCAGGCTCTCTGCTATCTGGGGGTCAGCCCCAGCATGACATTTATACACTATGTTCTCAGCAGCTCTGCCCCAAAGTTCAGAATCATAAGCCCTGTTTTTTCCCACTTTGGGACGCCACTGCCCAGGTGCCAAGTTAGTTGGGCCAGCCTGGCCCAGAGGCAGTTCAGGGTCCCATGCACCCACTTCAGGTGTGAGCCAGTGCTGGGTGAAGAACTTGAGATGAAGGAGTCCCAGCCTCCAGGCATACCCAGTTCCAGTCTGGCGCAAAGTGGGATGGGAGGGGTGGAGTCGTCTCTAAGTCTGGAGACTGGAAACCAGGAAAAGGGTGTGGCAGGAAAGGTTTCTGGGCTCAGGCAGCTGACTTCTGGGTTCATAAATGGCAGAGATCGTGTACACAGGGGACTCTGGGGACCCCTACTCTCATAGCCTTACCTATCACCATAGGTCACACAACCTGCAACGACCTTCGCTTCTGGTTCTAACATATTCCTGGGATGTTTCAATTGCTGAACTGGAGGGCAAATAAGAATTCAGTTCATTACAAGTGGTCACCTCCTGCTAAGCCTCAGTTATCCTGGACAGGCCAGTCCCTCTCTCAGGTAGAATATTATGGGATAGCTCCAGGACCAAGACATAGGGTCTTGAAATAAAGTAAAATATAGTTCAAAGTAGGGCTTTTGTTTAATGTTTAATGTGGCAGGTCCTCATGGAAAGAAATCGGGGCACAGGTCATGTGAGGAAGCAGACACCCCAGCATCTTTGGACTTACAGCTTCTGGGGTCTTGAGATGATAACTTCCGTCGCAGCATTTACAGATGCTCAGGGTATCTCACCTGCCAAGTCACTGATTATTGGGCCTGGCTCGCCCCAAACCCCCACTGCCCCCAGAGAACTAAGTCATACACAGCCCTGCGCTCATGGGCCTGCCACACCCTGTAGGGACAGGTCCTTCTAGGTTTAGTCCAACTTGCCTAATCTAAGGAACAGCCAAACTCATGGGCAGGGTGGGACAATGCAGAAACACCACAGCCATGCCATGTGCACGCACCCAGGTCAGTGGAGGCTACCCGCCAGGCTCTAATTAGAGCTCCACGTGGCTTGCTTGAAGGAACAGTCAGGGCGGCTCCAGCACAAATATTCCAAACCGCATGGTATTCGTATTTAATGGGGTGAAATTCTATAAGCCTAGAGCCCAGCTGAGCCATTATGCCAGCCAATTTGAGAGAAGTGGGAAGCACAGAGCACGGAGCCTCACATAGTCCATCCACATAACTGGAAAGGAAGTCGAGTAGGCTAAGCACAGCCCAGCTCCTGGCCCCACAGGCTGATCCCACCTTGGCCTGGAAATGTTTCAGCCTTGGATCACAGGGGGTGGTCACAGTGGAGGGTCTGGGTGGGGGAACGGGGACTCATGACTGACCTGGTGACAGTCACTGCACCCAGTGACACCCACCCACCCTCTGCTTTGGTAACCTCTACTCAGCCTCAACGGCCCATCCTAGAAGTCTTCCCCGGGGAAAGAGTCAGACTCCTCTGCTGTTCTGCCTGACACTAAGCAGCAAAATCCATCACAGAGTACCTGCTCTAGGTCCACAGACCCGAGAGTGGACGGACAGAGGCTGGCCTTCATCAAGCGAGGTACGGGGGACAGTGAAGGACAAACTCATGATAAGCAAGCGGATGTGGGACAAGGCTCCAAGAGTAAGTGGTGAAGAGAGGGAGCCTGGCAGCTGCTCGGTGGACATCACCACCAGCCAAAGTCCTGTGATGAAATCAGTGGGGCGCTCTGTGGGCCCACGTTATCACCCCACATTGGGGCTTCACAGAATAAACCCACAAACATAACTACTGGGGTCCTCAGAGACCCCTGCTTCCTCCCTCCAGTAGTGGGGTGGGGGGCACATGGAGGAGTCCTTACACACAGTAGGGTCTTACATCCTGTGGGACCACAGACACAAACGTAGTAAGGCCTTGTCTAAATGGATCACACTTTAGGGCACCACCCACAAGAGGCATATTTGGGAATGTATACACAAATGTGTGTACACACATGCTCTTTCCTCTCCTCTCACCCCACCTCCACAGCACAGGCCCTCAGTGCAGGTACTGGCCACCCTGACCACCCTGCCAGAACTGTGATTCCCCTGTGGCCACCAGGAGCTAGGTGCCTCTCACTGGCTGCCTGCCTGCCCACCAGCCTGCTAACCTCAGACCTGGACCCCAGGGAGTCTCCTAGTCAGTGCCATACCAATTTGCTGGGTCTGGCTCCCCTCCAGCTACCCATGTCTCAATCGATCCCCTAATAACTCGATCCATTATGTCAGAGCAGGATTCTTGGAAACCAGCAGAAAAAGGAAGCTCTCAGAACCGTCTGAGTCATTTTTTTTAAACTAACAATGGGGCATCTCTCCCCTCTCCAGTGTGGCAAGCTGTACTGCCTCCACGTGTTCTAGAAGGTGCTGTGCGATGTTCTGCAAGGTGCTAGATTCCCTTGCCAGGAGAGGTGGGTCAGGATCAGCTTGTGCAGAGCAGGGTCTTCCTTAATGGAGGAAGTGAGAGCTGGTCCCACACCAGCTCTCAACCATAAAGGTTGGCTGGCCCTGTGGCTCTGGCTACCCACAGCTGGGGAATCCTGGTGCTATCCCCCTCCCTGGGAGCCAGGGAGACACCCCCACACACACCCGCAAATTGGAGGATGAGCTCAATTTACACTTGGCTGTGGGAGTGTGTTACTCATGGCTCCTTGGCTCCTCACAGTCAGTATGTACACCCCAGGGTCCAACATCTAACAAAGAGGGAGGGAAGCTGTGTCCAGCCCTCTCCATGGCCTCAGAAACCCAAGGTGACACACACAGCCAGGCCTAAAATTTCAACATACAGAAGCAGAGACATGGCCCATGTCCTGAGTGAGGGGAGGTGGCGCTCAGTCTACAAAAATATCAGAGAATTCTCTGCGGCAAGGCAGCATGACTCCTTCCTCCCATGCCTTGTTCCTCCACCAGGCCAGATGGCGGAGACCCCATAGATTGACAAGCAATGCCCCTGCTCCCACTGAATCTGTGTTTAGAAAAAACAGTCATTTTTCGTGAATAAATGTATTAACACACAAGGTGTTATTTTTAATGGGGTTTTAAAGTGAACTGGTCACTCAGGAGTTTTCCATTTCCCAGTTTTAAGATTTATTTTTAAATTGTGCAAGTGTGTATCTGTGCCTATGTGTAGGTATATGTGTCTGTGCCTGTGTGTAGGTATATGCACATGAGTGCATTTGCCCTTGGAGCACAGAGGTGTCAAATACCACGGTGCTGGAGTTACAAGTTGTTGATTGTGAGCACCCAGATACAGATGCTGGGAACCAAACTTGGGTCCTCTGCAAGGGTAATCACGCTCTTAGTTACTGTGCCATCTCTCTAGCCCCTAAATTTCCAAGTTTTTAAACATCATTAGGATAGACCACCAGGCCCTCACTCCAGCTGCTCACGGGCCCTCATTCACCTGTGTTTCCCGACAGGGTCCTGAGACCCCTTGTGAATGACAGCCACTGTCTCGAGGGCTGGAGAGCAGGTGCAACCTTGCCAGAGAACACAGTCTCAGACATGAGTGTCCCATTTACTCTAGCTGTCTAACTGGGCTTCCGAACACCGCCCCTCTTGGTACCAGCAGAGACCCCCCCCCGCCACTTCCCACTATGAGTCACTAAACTCATTTATCTACAGCCTTAGAACATAAACTCAATAATTCTACCAGCTCGATACAACATCCCCAGAGTTCTCCATGCTGCTCTAGGCAGGTGGATCCCCCTCCTTCAGACAGCAATCACTCAGCATGATGTCCCTAGGATATCCCTGAGGTCTGGCCTGTGGTTGGCCAGGCTGACGACCCTGGGCTCTGCTTTACCCTAGGAGTTGGTAAGTCTCACAAGTAACATCCTTTGGGCTCCAAGATGACCCCAAGGGGATAAGTAACACCAGTCTGGGCTACACAAGCTAAGAATTCTAAATGGGGTGTCAGGTTGCATGCTGCCCACCAGTGCAGCCCCTGTGGGATGGCTGCCTGTCTGTCCCCATGGCAGAAGTAGAAAGCAGGTTACAAGGATGATGGCTGCTTTAATAATAAATCGCTTAATTAGGGAACCTCCAGGCTCCCATGAGGGGCCAGCACAGTGTGGAGCACCAGCTTGAGGGATGTTACCTGCTGTTCCCACATCTTGGGAATCCCCCCTCATGCCAAGGAGCTGATGCTGCAAGACTCAGCATACGCTTTAGGTACAATCCTGCCAGCATCCCACAGAGAGGCAGGCCAAGCCACAGTGCAGGAGCTACCCTGGTAGAAGAGAGCTGGGAGGATGGCCTAGAATGGGCATCTCCTAAGATGAGATAGTTACCCTAGGCCTACATGTAGCTCCAGGCTCTACTAGGTAAGATGGATGAGGGAAAACCCACAGCTAGCAAGTGGCCCCTCCAAACACTGAGACACCCCTGTCCACTCCAGCATGGTCTCAGCCACACCCACCACAACTGAACCCAGAGACAGGGGACCTGCCAAGTGGCAAATGTGAGGGGATGCAGGACCTGGGCCAGCTGGGCCAAGGGGATTGACTAGAAACCACTGTCCTCCCCACCCCTGCCACCTTGAGGCTTCTCCTGGTATATCATCCCCCTGACCAGAGCCTGAGAAATTCTCACAGGTGTGGACCATCTCTTACCACCTTTGCTGATGTGAAGTCCACTGTGAATGATAGGAATGAGGTGGAGGGGTCCAGGGACCCCATTTCACACTTTGCTCTGCCAGTCCCTCAGCAAGAATGGCTTGAAACGAATGGTGGGGATCAAGCCGTCCAGTAGCTACGGCGCTGAGGTCAGAAGTTTAGGATGGAAGACAGTGAAAATGAGCACTAAGTGTGGTGGGTCACAGGCTACGTGAGCCTGGATCCCTGCAGGCTGGGAGGAGTCAGCCTTACAGAGAAGGCAACCCCAGCACACCTGCTTCAAGGTGCAGATTTTATTTCAGAAGCTTCCATTAGTCTCTGCAGGGTAGTTAAAGGGCTGTGATGAGGCCGCTGTGGTCCACTGGTCCTACAGGCAGGAATCTACAACATGCAGACAGGTCGTAAGGCTTATGAGCACCCTGTCCTTGAACCCTGGGGCCCCTCCTCTCCAGTGACCCCAGTCACAGAGGCCTCCGAGGGAAAGAATCTGGGCTATGCAAATAAAAGTAGACATGAAGGATACCCCACAGGGTAGGGGGATTCCAGGAGACCACCAAGAGAGGGAATACCAACCTGGCTTATAGGGGAGGGGCTAGGTTAGGTTAAAGACGTAGAGGGGGTGATGGGATGGGGAGCCTCTGCTCTGGACGGGTTTGTGGGTATTCTGGGGGTGGAGCTAAGATGGGACACAGGGACTATGCAGCCCTCAAAAGCATCCTTCAGTCTGTTTCTATTTCATCAGGGCCAGGGAGGGACACCTGAGTCTTGGCTCCTGGAACATTGGGCAGTGTCATGATTCCCTGGCAAGATTCCTCTGGATTCTCCTGTATGGTCTCTGAACAAGTTGTGGCCACAAACACACATGTGCACACAGGAGGAGAGGGAAGCAAGTGGCCAAGACCTAGTCCCTACTGTCTTGGAGGATCAAGTTGTGGGTCCTGCTTACAAGGGCCCTTACTCTCTCCCTGTAGCGTCCTATAAGCCTGGGTGGCTGGGCAGGGGTGGAAGTAACAACCCCCCCTACTTGGCTGACATGGCAACCAGGAAGACAGACCAGGGCCCCATCAGAGCACTTCTTGCAGAATGTATTTCCTAATTAAAGTCAAGCCATCAGCATCAATCCTCAAGCGGTCCTTGTAGCTCATAAAGGAGCCAAAAGTGGTGGTCAGTGAGGAGTTCCCTGCTGCCCGGTTCCGTTCCTGTCTCCCCAGGAGACAGCTGAATGCATCCAGTGCTGCTGCCAGATTCTGCTCCCTGCCCTGTGGCTCCACCCAGGCAGCCGGGCAGGCAGGACAGTCTGACCTCAGACCCCCATCCCAAAGAGGCCTAGACCACGTGGGGAGGGGGCTGCCCCTCACAGAGAGGGCTCTGTGGTCTGATGTGGAAGAAAGTGGTGCTCCCTAACCTGTGGACCCCTGCAGAGCTGGTAAAAATACTTGCAGATGCCAGGGGTGGGGGCTAGGGGCCAGGCTCTGCCTCGGTAGTCGTCCCCCCCCCNGACACACACCCCAGGGGACCCTGAAACCCCCAGACAGCTGGAAGCAGAGTGTGGTGAAGAGGGGGGGACTGAGGAGCAGGCAGAGACTCCAGCCCAGCACATAAACAGTCTAAATTAGGAATGAAAACATCCCGAAGCCAATCCCAGCTACCATCACCGGGCAGGGTGTTATTTCAAAGAAGTAGGAAAACATCTCTGCCTCAAGTCCTAAACTCCCCAGTATGATTCTAGCATGGTGACCAGGGGCATCTGTGCCCATACACACATGCATGGACACAGTCCTATGTGCACAAGGACAGGCTTGCCAGGGAGACACAGTCTCCCCTGGACAGACTGGGCAGGACCGTCCCAAGTCCCTCACACCCACAGCAGTCAAGACTATTCTGTGGCTTCCTGCTAATCCCAACCCCCACACTGCAGTTGTAGCCTGGCTCCTGGTTTCCAGGGAAAGAAGCCCCAAGGCTTGGGATGCTCCCACCCTGTCCTGTGACTGGGGCACCACCAGACCTGGCCCTGCTTCTCTAGGAGAGAAGCCAGGGGAACACCAGGCGAGAGGAACCCTAAGCAGATGGCGGGGGAGGGGCAGCACCGGGAACAAGGCACTCTTCTGACTGGGCTGTGGCTTTTGCAGCCCAAGTTCCAGAGCAGACGGCAGTGGACGGAGCTTCTGCATCCCTCGGCCACATCCTGTCTTGCCTTCCTCAACTGAACATCTGCAACACTGTTCCCAGGGGATCAGGGAGAAGCCCCTGGGAGGGAGGGAGCTCCATGGTAGAGCTCACACAGAGGGGCACAGCCAGTGCCTCTGGGATCCAGGCTGAGGACAGGAGTTTCACCAGGGGTTACCTATGGGTCAGAAGGGTAAGCATGCTCAACCAGGCAAATCTTATGATGTCACAGGGGTTGAGGGTCACCCAGCCTGGTCCCTCTCCTTAGGTTGACTCCAGGTCAGGAGTGAAGGCAAAGTTGCTTCCTGGGTTGGGGGCCAAGCAGGGCCCTACTCAAACCCCTGACATCCAAAGGGGCTCCATGCTCTAATCTTCTGGACTAAGTATCATGTCTGATACTGCCTCATAGGCCTGTCTCATAGCCATCTGACTGGCTGCCGTTTTTTTCCTAACACAGAGCCAGAAACCCAAGCCCATGACCACCAGCATGCGTCAGAAGACACAAGTCTTGGGCCACATAGTCTCTAGCAATGAAGACTCGGCCTCTATACCAGGCCAAGAGGGGTGGAACTGACCCTCAGAACCCAGGTGGCCAAGGGACATGGGACTTGGTCCCAACACCATCAGCTGCCACCATGGCCACCAGCTCAGCTCCGAATCCACCAACATACTGAGATGCTGAAAGAGTTCGAGTGGGCATCCCAGCCATAGAGATCACGCTGCGGCAGTGCCTAAAAAAGAGGGATTCTGCTGGTGTCTTCAAGTTGTAGTAGGTGTCGGGTTCCTGGTCACCCACCAGTTCAAGTCTCGTCTAGCCTCCTGCCAAATCTATCCACCCAGTTCTCCAAGGCTCACACACATTTCCAAAACCCACCAAGGCAGGCATTAGCTATCCGGGTTCTGCATGACAGAGCAGAAGCAACTCCACTGAGAAGAGCCTAGGAGATTATAACCACACCTCTGAGTGTGTCTGAGCGTGTTTCCAGAGATGACTTAGTCAGGGTATGCTTGGTATGTGGGCAGCCCCATCCCAGTCGGGGGACCTGAAAGGAAGAGGGGAAGCGGGACCGAGATGCTGATGCACAAGCTCTTTCTGCTTCCTGGCCTTCTTTTCCACATACTCCCTGGATCTCCCACTGGAAGTAATGGCGTCAGCTGACCATGGACTGAACTTTTGAAACCATGGACCAAAATCAGTCTTTCTGCTCAATTTGTTTTCTTTCAGCTATTTGCCACAGAGACAAGAAACTAACTCATGCAGGGGCCACAGAGGTCCTGGAATAAAGAGGTCACATGCTTACTCCTCGAGACGGACTGGAGCAGGGCCTAGCATTGAGTGGAGGTGTCATACGCTCTGGCCCATCCCCCAGACCATCTCCATCTTCTACCAGGTCTTAGACCAGCAAACCGAAGCTGGGAGAGGTCTGCCTGCAGCCATTCACACCCTCGTATCGGTCTCCTTGGATGTGACCATCCCTTGCCTGGACGGCCCCACAGGATGCCCTGAGAACACAGACTGGCAGGAAGGAGGGTTAGCCACTGGTACGACAGCTGATCTTGGCCAGCAGTCAGCTCAGGAAGGGATCACTGGAGAAGCTGAGTAGCTCAGGCCCATGCTTGGGGTTTATGTCAAAAGGGTCACTACACTGAGTGGCACAGAACTTTCCCTTTGTCCTCTCACCAATGCTACTCAACTATTTACTGAATACCCAAGCCCTTGAACTCAAGGTTCTTCAGTTGCCCCCCATGAACTAGCTGCGGGCAGGCTTAACCCACAGGACAGCTCTCCAGACCCTGAGATGCTAGCCCTGACCTAATCCATGACCACCTGGTGGGCAGAACACTAGGATTCAGGATGGCTTATTGTCTCTCCAAGGCCAGCAGGGCTCCATCAAGCTGCTAACGGNGGGGGGCGCGAGTAAGGCTGTGCCCTTGGTGAGTGGCATCTGCACAAGTGTCATCTCATGAGTCCTGTTTTAGGCCTAGGTGCACCCTAAGTGCTGGGGTACTTCAGCGTGGGCATGCTAACCTACCCGTGATCCACGTAGAATCCTCGCTCTAGCAAAGCCTGAGACACCATATCTGTTCTCCGTATCTTGGGGATCGGGATCCCATGTGTGGCCCTAGAGAAAGGTGATGCTCCAGGGAGCCTGGTGGTGCTGAGAACAGCAAGGATCACACAGTAAGAGGCTTTATGTAAGCATAAGCGGGCAGCTGGCTCCTGGGGCCAGGCCGGTAAACCAGGAGCTGGCTGGGGATTAGCGTGACAGGCGTTGCCACAGCAACCTAAGGAGAAGGAAGCATGCCTGGTCTGAGCATAGCTCAGCCTTGCTCTAGCTCCACAAAGGTAAGAGGAAACCCCAGAGATTCATTAGCAACAGGTTACCATGGCAACTGCACCAAGCTCATTAATAATTTTTTTTTATTCCAAGTGTGGGTGTTGAAATCCTCCCGAGAATGAAGGGAGGGACAGATGCAGAGCAAACACACACGCCAGCTACTCCTACCCATGGCCCAGACACCATCTGACAGTAACACCTGTCCCCACCCCAACTGCAAGCCAGGACCTAACCTTCCTAGCAGGGGGCAGTCAAGCTCAGGGACCACAGCCAAGACCCCTATTTTGGACCCACTAGATAGGCTACTACACCCAGGAGATGCCACATGTCCTGTCTTGGCACCTGGGGCCCAGACTCATAGGTGGGATAAAGGGTTCACAAGTGGGAGTTGTTTTGGAAAAGCCTTGATAGTTGTTCCTGTGACCAAACAATGATCCTACGTGATCCAGCAGTTCTGCTAGTATCTACCCAGAAAGAAAAACCCAGGGATTCACATCGGATCCCGAACCTGTCCATTCTCTGCAGCACTTTCAGCCACAGGTAGAATCACCTGGACACCTGGTGGCCCGTGAGCACAAAAAGCTCCACCTGAACCTTGGACTAGTGCCCGTAAGAGAAAACCTTTGGGCACTGGGGCCTGCTACAGTGAAACTAAACCTCAAAACCAGATGGTTCACGGTGCTCCATCACCAACACGTGCAAGCGTTGTGATCCCACTACATGGTACCTCCAGAAAGGGGACATGTGGATGCAGAGACGGCACGGGCATGGTAAAAAGCGCTCTGAAGCACACTGTGGCTGTGGTTGCTCAAGCGGAAGACCAGGGTGGCAAACGCACGCTGTACACTCACAATAGTGCAAGCAGCGTTGGGGTCAGCCTACCAGTTCCAGGCCCTGCGTAGGAGCTGCTGCTGTCTTCACTGAACCTCTGGACTCCTGGGTAGAACACACAGGGGCTTGGTGAGGTGAACAGGACACAGACCCTTGGACATTGCATGTGCCACACAGGCTCCTGCCTTCTGCTCTGGACCTCTGACTAAAGACCACTGATTTCTGGGACAAACTGGGCCAGCAAAAACTTGGCAACATTTAGGGGCACATAGCAAACTCCACAAGTTTATTACATCCACAACGGCTCCCAGACCACCTCACGGGCTAAAATGTGCTTTCTTGTCCTCAGTGCCACTCAGATCACTAAAAGCTTGAGGTCCCCTTTCTCAGTCCTTTCCAGGCTGTGAGAAAGCAGCAAATAACAAGAAGTCCCTGTCAATACGCCTAAGAGCCTCTTGGTAGGAGCTCACAATCAGGAACATGTGCTTTCCACCACTATGAAGACAAGGGAGTGGTCAGAGAGATACGGCAATGCATAATTAAAAGGCAAAAATCAGGAGCCATTTGCAGCCTGTGCCACAACCACTCACACCCCACGCTGTAATAACAGCCCAGTGGGCCAGGCCCAGACAGCCAATTTCCCAATTAGAAGCCACGAGCCCGCCCATGCACAGGGCACAGTGTAGCCCATTCTTTCCCAGCAAATGAGAAGAAATCCGCCTTCATCCTAACGCTTGGAGGAAAAAGGACAGTCAGCAGGGAAGGTTTGAGGGAGCACTGGCCTGGTGCCAGGGTGAAGCAGTCAGAACTATAGTCAGTGTGCACCTTGAGAAAAGTGGTACATACTGCCACCTGGGGATGAAGTTGGGGGACACAGAGAGAATGACAAGGACTTGGGCACGAGAAGGGATGGGGTGACCTAAAGGCTTATCCATCTGACTTTCTCAATTCCCAGGGCAGATGCTCAAGTGCTGGGGTGCCAAGCACCTCCCCCCAAGATACTCTACTAAACCAGGCCTCAGTAGATAAGACACTACCCCTTCCCAGGGCATACCCAGGCTCCTCTTGTGGTTTCATGCTGGGTGGACCTTGCTCCATTTGCTTGGTGACCCAGATGCCAGTGCTGAGAAACAGGCAAGGTTCTGTGATATTAAGGAAGAATAAGGCAGCAGGCCCAGCTTTGGAGACAAACACCACGGCCTGGTATCTGCTACCAGTTTGGTGAGCCTTTGTTCCAAGGTCCCTCTGACACACTTGTTTCCATGGTGCTGTCTGACTTAGGGAACATTCCTCTCGATGGTGGCACTGGGAACACAGTGGCATGAGGGAGTCATTCTTGAGCAGTGGCCTCCCCCCATAGAGAGCTGCCTTCGCTACAACATACAATCTGCTCCACAGAAATTCTTCAGGGGTCCCCTCCTCACCAAACTGATCAGTACTACCCACCCTGGTACCACTGGAGAGCACTGCACATCCTAGAATCCCCATGGAACAAAACTGCCTGGGGTTCGCTGCCTGGAGGGCATTTCTGATAGACACACCGTTAGGGACAGGGCCATTACCCTGCAAGGAGAGGAAGCCATCAACTTCCACAAGATGGGCAAACACCAGGGAACTGGAGTGACCCATACTGAGAAACTCAACTGGGGCCATGAGCTCCCAAGCCTCCAGGCCTCCTAGCCCTGAGCTACAAGTGGCCCACACCAGTCACTGACAACACAAACAAACCCCAAACCAACCAACCATGATGCACAAGGTCCTGTCTACAGGGCTCAGGACTGTATCTCACAGAAGGGGGTCTGGTAGGTCTCTTACACAGGAACAATGAAGATCCAGTACCAACATGGGTGTGTATCACCAACCACCTGGTCCCACCCATGGCTCCCTCAGAGGATAAGGTGGGGAGGCAGCAGCCAGTCCAAACCTCTAGCCAGAACTTGTGCCAGGGTGGTGAGGGGAACAAGCCACCAGCAGTCCCAGGGCTGGGAGAGGGCAGAGCTTGGCAGGGACTATCCACATGAGCCATACTGTAGATAAGTAAACTGAGGCTCCACGGATGAAGGTGGCCACATCACACTCAGGTAGCACACGATGACCAATACAGCCCACTGTTCACCTCACAGGTTAGGAACTAAGGTGTTCCAAGCGGGTACCATCTCACCAGGCTGGGCACCAGAGGCTTCCCTGGACCAGGCAGGGTCTGAAGGGCTAACCGGAGATCAGAGGATCCCACACCCTGGAGGATGACCTCATACACAAAATATAATAAATCCCCAAACCCGAAACCTGGATTTCAAATAAAAACCACTTTTATGTTTCAGTTACTTTCTGGGTGGTTTCATCTTTTGGTGGAATACTAATTTCACAGGGCACCCCAGAGTTTCCTCCAGCAGCAAGACCCAGCCCCAGAGCTGACCTGTATCACCCACAAACAGCACCGGAGAAGCTAGGCATGCCTGCATCCACTCCAGCACCCCTCCTATGAAATTGGCCTGGAAAATGGCCACATGGCCTCTGTGCCATGGGACAAGGAACCGACTTGGCCCCTCAGTTCCACATTAACGTGGAAGCTGCTGAGTGACAGTGACGGTGTAGGAGGATCTGAAGACCTAGTACGGCTGGTGACAGTTTCAGGACACCTGCAGGTCCGTCTAGTCACTACAGTGATACAGCAGAGACCGAGGCTGCCACCACTCCAGAAAGGGCTGGAGGAAAATGTCTTATAGGAAGTGTCCTATGGTCAGGCACCCTGAGCCTTGCTGAGTCCGTGGTGTGGGATGTGGGTGGGGATGCAGCACACGCTAACAGTCACAGCAGAGGTTCAGCCAGCCTTAGGCACATCCAGGGCAAGGGCAGGAGACACTGGGCTTCCCTCAGCAGCCCGGAAGAGCCTGTCCATTTTAATGAGGCACTAATGCAGGCTGACTCACCAGCCGTCAGCCAGAGGCTGGACTGGTGTCTGCTGCCAAAGACAAAGAGCCATGATAGGGACACTGCCGTGTGGTCCCCATGGCCCTCATGCCCCTCTATGTACCTTCCCAAGATCAGTGGTCGGGCATCTGGGCAGGGTCATTGTTCCTGTGTTGGATCAGACTGCTCCGCACATGATACTCATCATGCATCCCAGGACTAAAATTCTTAGCCTGGGAAGACAGCAGGAAGGTCCTGCTGAAGAATAGATACCCTTATACTCCTCCAATCCCAGGCCCTCCATCACCTTCGGATGCACACCTGGGCTGTTCCACGTTGCAGAGGGGGCCACAACTTTTCTAAACAGGGGTGTAGGCCCTTAACTTACAGGCTACCTCTCCTGCTTGAAACACAGAAAAGAGAGGTTGGACATGAACCCTAAGGACACAGAAGTCTTGAGGGTCAGTTATCCTCAAGGCCACTAGTCAGGAGGTGCTCAAAGGACCACACTTCCACAGGATAATCACAAGTATCCAAGGGTCTCACTCGCAGGCCACAGCTGCTCCCTGCAGTCATCCGTGCTCATATCCACTCCATGCCCCCCTAGCTTGATCAATGACCTATCCAGGGTTAGGTTAACAGAACAGGGCCTGGGTGTCTCCTGGAGGCACCGGGAGAATCATAATGGTCCACAATGTGCTTCCCAGTACTCTTGGAGCAGGGTACAGCTTCAGATGAGAGCAGTCTCCTCCCTGGCCATCTGTGGGCAATACTCCTCTCCATGGACACCAAGAGGGAAATGGTCCTGTTCCTCTGGGGACAGATGCAAAAGCTAGAGGCGGCTAACATCCAAGACCTTAGGGGCCACATTTCTGGGAACTTGAACACTAGCTTTCACAGACAAATGGGTTCATCTGTTTCCATGGCTCTGCTCAGAAGTAGCAGAAAAGCTCCTGACAGAGACCACCAAGATGGAGAGAGGGTTGAGGAANGGGGGGGCTCAGCAGGCTCCCTCGTGGGCAGAGTGGTGTGCTCTGTTTTTACATCCAAGACTCCCATTGTGGGCTGACCTGCAGGGTAGCTTCCACAAAGCCCCAGGGCTGGATGGGAGTGGCTCAAAGCTGCCTGGGGATCTCCCCACAAACACACCAGACACCTGCTGTAGCCTCTGGGAGGGGCCTCTGACCAGAACAGAGAGCCTCATGCATGGTCCACCTGACAGACCAGGCGATTTTATGGCTGATTTTCTCCTCTCCCTAGGTGGCCCACCCCTTGTCTTGAGAGCCTGACCCGGAGCATTTGATTTATCCCAAGCGGCCACCTCCAGTTAGCACATCACAGCCTGCTGCCCTAGCTGCTGCCCTAGCCAGGCAGAACTGCTCATCTCCCTCCAGGGGTGGGCTATACTATCTGGGAAAGGTTCATTCAGGCGTGCATGCATAGAAGGGCATACTCACAGCCACGTGGGCAAGCGTGCCACTAGCTGGACTAGAATTCTATGGCTCTGTAAAAAGCACTACAGGCCAGTGGCCTCAAACAACAGAAACTTACTCCTGCTCAGTATGAGCCAAAAGTCCCCAGTCCAGGCCTCAACAGGGACTGCCTGTCTCCAAGGCTCTGGGGAGGCTGTGCTTGGCCTTCTATACCTCCTGGTGTGATAGTCCTTGTATTGTATGGCTGTGGCCACACTGCTCCAGGCTCTCTCACGGTTGTCACACAGCCTGTCCAGAGACCCCCAACCTACCTTCAGCTCAGCTAGTTACATCTGGAAATACCCCAGTACCAGATGGGGTGGCTTCACATTCCACTGGCCACAGACTATGAAGGGGACAATGCCCAGCCCAGCACAGTAACTGAAACATTATGTCTATAGCTTCCCTTGCTACTCAGCTGGACATCATAGGGCCACAGGGAATAAAACCAAGGCCCAAGCGGTGATCTGTCCACAGAAACAATACAATTAACTTCAGAGGTCTCCAAGTCTGCTTACTCGGAAGGTTCCACTACTTTCCTGAAAACCCACTGACCCATCCATCCCTTCTGTCATCATGTCTGATGCTGCACACAACAGTACTGGCCAACACATCAGGGCCCAGGGAGCCCGGGTGCTGCTTAGCACTGGGGCTGGGAGTGGTTCCAGAGGATGGAGCTTGTGCCCACCAGCCAGAACTACTACTAAATACCTGCTGCACTAGCCCTGTGTCCAACAAACCTGGCGAACAGCCTCCCGCTCCGCACCACATCCAGCCATTGCACCTGCCCACCCAGCACCCTGCCCAGCTACTCTATCCACACAGGCATCAGAGGCAACTGGGCTGCTAACCTTCCTGCAGCTACAGGGACCCAAGAAATTCCAGCTCCCCCAACTGTAAAGGCTACTACTGTCCCCTCAGAGTCAGGGAACCTCCTTTACTTGCGTGCCTGTGAAAGGCCCAGAGGTAACCCCCACCCAATACTAGGGGCTCTGCCAGGAAGAGATTGGTAAAGAGGAGGCCCAGAACAAAGTGGGGTGGCCAGGGCAATCAGTTCTTAGGCCCTTACAGCCCCTTCCTCAGGTCACTGTCCCAGCTGCACCAACCTGGAGCCTGGCCTGGGGAGGGGACAGCACTAACACAGTCCAGAGGGAAGAGGACAGAGCAACCGAGCCAAATCACTGTGCCTGCCAGGAACATCCTGTGTGCTGCCAGGGTCAGGCCATGGCGGGCTGCAGCATTCATCCATTTAAACACAGTCGAGCAGAGACTGTGGTCCCAGGATTGGCCTGTTCCTCTGCCCTAAGCAGGTCCTCTCCCTACTGTCTGCTGCAGGTCTGGCCAGCTGAGAGGCTGAGGCTTCATGCTGGATTCATGCTAATAAAACATTGACTCTTCACCTAATGCTCACACACAAGGAACCTATTTTTGTGCCATGGTTACTTCCCTCACGGAAAAAACATAGAAGTACTAAGGGTCGTAAACAGCAAAGGGTGAAGGAATCTGGCTGGACCAGGCAGGGCTGAGGTGTTGCCCATGGGTCTCTTTTTTTAAAAAAATATTTATTATTATGTACACAATATTCTGTCTGTATGTCTGCAGGCCAGAAGAGG
>LOJH01000318.1:45841-67161 GCA_001685095.1 Ellobius talpinus | reverse complement strand
CCTCCTCCTTCTTCTTCTTTTTTTTGAGATGGGGTTTCTCTGTGTTGCCCTGGCTGTGCAGATATTCACTTTGTACACCAGGCTGGCCTCAAACTCACAGAGATCTGCCTGCCCCTGCCACCCAATTTCTGGGATTAAGGGCGTGCACCGCTGGTTAGCACTGTCTTCAAATTTGGATTTGCAAGTGTAGAATTAAGGTACTATGGGCACACTGCAGGCTCTGAACTGTTTATGCTGACAGTGAGTATTTATTCACTATATCTTATTCTCATTGGTTCCTTTAAAATTGGCAAGTTATAGCCATTTGAAAGATGAAGAAAATGGAATCTCAGTTCTATAAAGAAACTGCCTTCAGTTTTACAGCTCTGGAGTTCGACAGCAAAGATGTAAAGGAGATCATCGCAGCTTGGAGCCAATGAGTGGCAGCTTGCTGGCAGCTGGGGTGTTCCTGTGCTTTCCTGTCATCAACTAACACACCATCTCTGCCTCTCCAGTAGAGGCAGAGTGTGGCTGATGTCATGTAATGGACAGCCATGTAGGCATGCCAGATACCTTGGGGTTTTGATGATCACAATACCTGACAGAAACAGCTTAAAGCATTAAAATTTTCTATCCGTTCACAGATTCGGAGGATTTCGGTCCATCGTGGAGAATTCATGACTACTCAGTTCAGGCAGCTGGAGGATGTGGTGGAGGCTGTTTATATCACAAGAGGCAGAGCATGAAACAAGAAGCAGGGACAGAACAACTCTCTAATTCCCTTTCTGCTTTCTTCCACCAGCCTACAGCCCCACCCCTGCAGCGTCAGGGCTCTTTACAACAGCCTCACCTTTTCTTATTTCAACTGGAGGCTGCATCTAAGTGGTGCGATTAACTTCAAAACTTGTGCCTGGGAGGATATTTTTGGATTTGAACATAAGAGTAGAAAAGCTAAATCACAACTGCTTTCTGTTTGTAAAATGCCTCCAATATTGTGTCTCTAAAATGAATCTCTCATCTGGGATTTTAGGTGTCATATGGCAATTTGAGCCATGGCGAGAAACCAGTGAAAATCATTTTAGAAGAAACAGCCTGGGCAGCTTCTGTGGGAAGAAGGTAAGGATGCTGAGGTGCTCCATCACAGTTAGCGCTTGCCCTTTCTCTCTTCACCAGCACCAAGGGATGTGCAGAAGCTGCTTTTCTCAGCTGAGTCCATCCCTAGGACTTCTCTTCTACCTCACCCAATGACTAATTGTTCCCACCTACTGGTCTATATGTGGGAAAAAATGTTTCCCCTCCAGTCCCACAGTGAGACAATTCTGAAGGACTACCTAGCTCTTAAGCTCCTGTTAGTAAAACTAAGTCTGTACACCACCCAGATGTCAGGACAGAAACTCTGTTGATCCAACATTTGTAGTTAATGCTCGTGGCTTCCTTCCTACTTTGCACTCAGATGGGGATGGCTTAGGTAGAGCAAATTCTGACTTTGAAAATGAGTGTTATTTTAATAGCTCATTTGATGTTTCCTTATATGGCACACCTGCTGTTTTTCAATTCTATTAAGTATATATACGGTGAGAAATTAAACAGGAGAAGCAATTGAGTTGCCTTTGGAAGAATGAGCACAGGGGAACAAAGAAAAAGAGTCCTGTCAACCAGAAGTTAATTGTACTGCTCAGCAGCCTCCAGCTGAATTAAGAGAATCCTTGGAGAACGTTTGGAGCATCAGATCTGGTACAAGAGGAAAAAGTGTAACTTTCCAAGTGATGTGGATGCTTGGGTGAGTGTTTTCCTACTTCTCAAGTTTAGGCACAGTTTGTGCTGAATTTAAAATCTGGGTTTAAAAGTATATCTCATGGTGTACTACCATACATAAGCGTAAATCTGTAAGGTTGAGTTTAAAGGTTAGAATCCAATCTGTCCTGGATAAGGTGGACAAATCACTTGCAAAAACCATATCCTTAGAGAGAACTCTTTTATATATAGAAGTGTATTAATTTTTGGAAACTGTAACATCATGTTACCTTTCCCAAAGTTTATACACAATGGAATGCAGTGAAAGAGAGGTTCCATGGTTTGGCTAAGGTCACTAGGAAGTAGTCAACCAAGGCTTATCCCAGCCATTCTAACTCTGGACCCCTATGCCCTGATGTTACTCTTGGTTCTGAGTCATCTTCAGCATCCTAATGATCAGAAAGGGAAAAATAAACCCCACCCTTTCTACCTCATTCAGTGTTAGATCTTCTCTAAGACAGAAGCAGTTCTTGGCTGAGTTACCATATGACGATGATGCTTCTGAGATAGGGGACAGGCATGTAAGTTAGTAATCATTTCTCTTGCTTACAATTTTACAGTGTCCAATGTTACCCCACAGATCTTCAAGAAGGCTTTCAAATATTTCTTGGCAACAGAGTATGGAAGAATTATAAGAGGGCAGAGAGACCATTTGAACTGTCGTCTCCTTAAATCATTCACTATTGATCAGCCACCCATCCCACCATTTTCTGTTCCATTCAACAAATACTATTTTGAGCACATACCAGACATGTTAGAGTCATTATAGATGCATTGACAAATAGGACAAGGCCTTTCTCTTCCTAATAGTTAGACACACAGAGAAATCTTTACAATGTAAAGTAATAAATGCAATGCTGTTTGGACACTGTGTTCTGGAAAAATGGCCCAAGTATAAATGACACAGGGTGCTGGCATGTGTGGGATATGAAGTAGTGTTTCTGTCGATGAGATCAGAAATGTCTCTGCTGTGATGACGGTGGTAGAGATGAGGAAGCATCATCAGATCATGCTGCCATGATGAAAACACTATTGCTCTTACAGTCCAGGCCCTCTACTGAACTCCCTTCCCCGAGCATCTGTGTGGAGCATACACTGTATCCCTTAGTTTTGCCAAGGAGACTTTTTGGAAAGAAACATTTAACCTCTGACAATGGTAGCTCCCAAATTTAATTTTCACCTCCCACAGAGCCCTTTAGTCTTATTTGATAATTCTTTTATGAGTCTCTGGTGAACTCTGTTGGGGCAGATGAAGCAATCAAGCCCTATCCTAGGAACTTTTTGGATATTTATAACACTGAGCACCCAGCCCCTACTTTACCCAGATGGCTTCAGTCCTAAACTCAGAATGTACCATGGTCCTCAGGCAAAGGTACTTTTGAGGACACAGTCACTGCCTGAACAAGAGGCCTTAGCCATTCTCCTGCATTGCATCCCCCTTGCTAACCCACATTCCTGCTCATTCTATTCCAGTTTCTCACTAAACTTAGTGGGTTCTATACCTTATGTTTCTTTGTGGATCTTATTTCATCGCTTTTAATCAGATCAAAACTCACAATAGAACGAGCAGGGAAGAAAAAAGAAAGGAAGATGGCAAGGGATGTGGCTCAGTGGTAGAGCATTTGTCTGGCACATGCAAGGCTCTGCGTTTCCATCCCTAGGGGGAAAAAAAACAAAAACAAAGCACACACACACACACACACACACACACACACACACACACACACCTGTCTCCACTCCACCTTCCCTCTCCTTTGCTTTGCTTTCTAGTCAAGTTGCTTGCAGGGGTCACTTACAGTCCCTCTCAGCTTTTAGTCATCTCTCAGGCTGTCTTCAATCTTTGGCAAAATCAGTTCCTGAAAGCAGTTATTCCTGGCTCAACAGAAGGTTTGTTACATTCATTAGATTCTTAGAACCCTACAACTTTTTAATGGAATTATTATTATCCTCATATCATAAAGAAGGGAGTTGAGTATGAGGAAACATTAGCTGTCCCTTGTCTACCCTAGTACATGGAAGGGCTAAGTTCAAACTGGAAGCACATCCCACCCTCCCTACCCACAAGTCCTCCCATCAGGAAACAGGCCGGTTTGCTGACAGTAAACCGGAGTCTTTGGAATTTGAGCATACACCTTCATTGGATTTCTGTAATATGACATTTGTTCATTAATTCTTCCTACACCATGCGCAGTTTCCCTGTATTATCTAGGGGAAGGATTTTTGTCTTTTCAGGAAGTAAGACTGCTGTGATTTAAAGGTCACTGTGCCCCACAAATGCACACCCTTGCACACTTCATCTCCAGTGGTATTGCTTTGGAAAGCCATGGGAGCTTTAGGAGGCAGAGCCTCATTGGAAGAGGTAGGTCACTGGGAACAGGCCTTGAGGTTTTCATAGCCTGAACCCAGCTTCCTGTGTACTTCCTGACTGCAGATGAAGTGCAACCCATTTACTCACATTTCTCTGCCAGGATAAACTGCGTTCCCTTGATGTGTAAAGCAAAACCTGCCATCCTTCCTTAGGTTGCTTCTTGTCATGCATTTAGACATAGCAGCTTAAAATATAAATATAAAGGCCCAGTCAAGTCTGCTGATGGGGGAACTACATTCTCAGTGACAAGAGCCTGAGGCAGGAAGATTGCAAGTTCACAGGCAGCCTAGGCAATTTGGTGAGACCTTGCCTTAAAATACAAGGTAAATGAGGGGGCTAGGAATGTATCTCAGTGGTAGAGCACTTGCCTGGCATGCATGAGATCCTAGCACCAATCTTCGGTTCCACAAACAACTAACCAAAGAGCAAGCAAGGTTCTCCTAAAAGTTTTACAAGGCAAGGTTGTCTAGAGGAGCAGAATCTACAGACAGAATGGATATTACAAAGGGAGTTGATTCTATTGGCGCACATTATATGAACCGTAATATCCAACAGTATCTGTGAATGCTGGAGGGGTTGAAGACCTGATAGCTAGCTGCTCAGCCCATGAGGCTGGATGCCTCAGCAGTTCAAATCTGGAACTGAAGGCCTAGAGGATTCTTGAAGAGTCATTTAATAAGTTCATTTGGGAAGGCTGAAGAACCTGGGTTCTGATCTGAGCAAAGGATGACAACAGCAGTGGCACTAGCAGAGCAGATGTACTCACCAGCAAGAAGTAAAGGAGAACAGGCAAAAGCTCTACTAGTTTTCTTTTAACCTCTTCATGTGTGGGCTGCCTCAGAGGGTGCTGCCTGCTCTTGGGACATGACTTCTCCCTCTGTCAATGCTTCTAGGAGAGCCTCTCATTGTCCTACCCAGCAGGGTTCTCTGAAGTGATCCAAGATCCAATCAAACTGACTGCCGAGATTAACAGTCACTATGGGAATGTTTCATATGTCTAGTAATTAAAGCTCTCATTTAGCCCCGATCACTCTTCTCTCTTCCACCAGACCTGAGTGACACTTGTGAAGTCACAGGTTAACGACTTACACTTGGGTCTGCTGAGGAGCAACAAGTAGATACACATCTGTGAAGTCTGTAGCACAGTTTACAGATGCCCACAGGACAGAATATTCTTATCACTGTGCCCCAGTCAGGCACAGGGTGATATCCAGAACCCATTCCTCCTCTGATGGCCTTCAAGGATGCAGTCAGGTATGCAGATGTGTCCAGATGTCCTGCTCCCAATAATGTGAATGAATTAGATGCAGAGTCCCAGATGTTAGAGGGGAAGAACTTTGTGGCTACCATTTTCACAGGCAAGAAGGTGAAGTACAAGTGCTAAAGAAACTTCCAAATCTGTTTTATTGGAGTTGGACTTAAACCAGGTCTCCTGACAACAAATGCAAGGCTCTCTGGTCTTTTGAGAGTCACACAATGTAACTGGATCCTGAGCATGGAACTGAGCCCTGCACAGAGGGAGACAAGGTGACTTGGGATGGAGAAATTCACTAAGTTCTGTCATTTTTATACATCATATTACTGGGAGCCACCCTAATGATTTCTTATTTCCAGCTTCCTCAGGGATAGGAAGATCTGAATTCCCAGAGGTTCCTCTTTGCTTCTGAATCTGTTAATGGAACACATCCCATTACCCTTGTGAACTGTCAAGAGCATGGGCAATATTCTTTTCACTGGTGGATGACTTGATGAAGATTATCTGACATGGGCGTGCATGGTGAGCCTGGGAGCAGCAAATCCTAACTCTCAGCCACATTCATCATTTTGTCAATTAATTAGGTCCCGGCCCAAGAGGGCCATTCATCTCTATAGATTGTGCCTGCCAGACTCCAGAGTCTTTCTTTGCTGGAAAAAAATATGTTGATCTACCTGCAAATTTGAAGCAAAGGCAAGATAAGACCCAAGGGGCTTCCTTGCTCTGCATCCCTAGCCAGCAATGCTCACTGCTGTGAGCTGACTCATGCTCTTGGCTAGAGATGTGGATGCCAGCTTGGTGCCCTAGAAACCCCACTCTCCTCTCATGAAGTCTAGGTCCTGGAAGCTGGCAAACATTGATGCTAGTGGGCTGGGAATAGCCAGAAGGAAGGTTTCTAATACACATCTTAGAGCCCCCCTTGCCTCCCATCCAATATCAGTCCTTTAGTATCTAATACACATTCCATCATTCTCACCATGGAAAGGTCACTGAAAAGATAAAGACTTAAAGTATTTTTTTCATTTTATTTTGTTTGTGTGTGGTGGGGTTGTATTTTTTTCCTGTGCAACACATGTGTGCAGTACCCTTGGAGGCCAGAAGAGGGCACTGAATCCCCTAGGACTACAGTTACAGGTAGCTGTAAACTACCACGTGGATTTTGGGAGCTGAACTCTGGTCCTCTGGAAGAGCAGTCAATACCCTTAGGTGATGAGCCATCTAGTCAACTCAATGCTTTAATGTTTGGTGTCTCTTTATGTTTAACAGTAAGCTATTTAGTCACTTAATACCCTTGGGCTAGGTACTAGTTTCCTGTGGTGCCCATAGAAAATCACTATTGGCTAATAGCTCAAAATAAGGTAATAAAAGCTTGAAGGCTTGAAGTCTGAAATTAATATTGCAGTGTTAAAGATGTCAGCAGGGCATGCGTTGTTCAGAAGCTCTGGATGAATCTGTCGCTTGTCGCTTGTCCCACTCAGCTTCCCACGGCTGCTGGCATTTCCTACATTGTGGCAGCATCACTCAGATCCTCAAGGTCAGCAGTTTCAAATCTGCACTACTTCACGTCATCTTCTCTCCTGTGTCTTTGTGTACAATCGTTCCCTGCCTCTTCCTTTTATGGTCACACACAGCTGTATTTGGGGATCGTGTTGCTACCTACTTCAAGATCCCTCCCTCCCCGTCTCTTCCTTCTCCCCCAACCCCCTGGCACTCCCGTCCAAGTTCTGCATCGTCTTTCCCTTTTGTAACATTCATAAGCTACAGGACCTGGGCTGCAGAGTCTTTTGGAAACAATATT
Organism: Ellobius talpinus; assembly: GCA_001685095.1. Classification (NCBI taxonomy): domain Eukaryota; kingdom Metazoa; phylum Chordata; class Mammalia; order Rodentia; family Cricetidae; genus Ellobius; species Ellobius talpinus. Next base: position 59,967 of record LOJH01000318.1, on the reverse strand, counting down.
TTTCAACTTGGAACCAAATTTTTATTCTGGATCCTTACCCCTGCCTCCTAACTGTCCCATGGGTCACTCTTGTGGATGTAGACTTTGTAGCAGGGACAACTAGCTATCCACTAGGCATTTGAACTCCTTTCTCCATAGCAGACATTGTAAGGAAGCAGTTGTCTGGATATTGGGCTTGATTTCCCAGTCCCCTTGCTCCTGGGCTCGGCCACATGTCTAGTGCCATTGGAAAGCCTCCCCGACTCAATGGAACTCCTATTATTCATGGAGCTCTCTTTAATATTCCATTCTTTGGATGGCGGCTCCCAGAAAAGCCTCAGAAACCATCTTAACATTGGCAGAGACTTCATTAGCACCAGCTCCTGAGTGTTTTAAATAGATGGTAGTCAATTCTCTTGACAATTGGGTTTTATGTGTTATAGAAATAAATTTATATTGTGTTAAACTGTTAATACTTTGGAGTTTGTCCATTATAAGCATTTGCCAGTTGTGTTCAACACCATTACTGCCAATTAATTCCCCTCACTGTTAATAAAATAACTGGATAAAATAGCTGCAGAAGGGACTGGAGAGTGGGCTCAGTGCATCAAGAGCCAGCTGTCCAAGCATGAGGACCCAAGTTCAAGTCCCCAGCACCTGTGTGAAAATTGGTGTAGTGGTTTGTCTCACACCTCAGCTCTGGGTCAGTGGAGACAGCAGGATTCTAGGGCTTGGCTGTCCAACTAGTGTAGGACAATGGTGAACTCCAAGTTCACTGAGAGACCCTGTCTCAAAAATAAGAAGAGGAACAACTGAGGAAAACACCCAATGTTGGCCCCTGACCTTCACCTGTAAATGCATGGGTCTGCATACCTACACATACATGCACACACCCACATAATCACACACACACACACATGAGCTGACAAGACACCCAGTGCCTGCTATGCTGTCATCTAGTCAATCCATCTGTTGGTTGGCCTTTACATTGTTTGTTTGACTTAGGAACTTTTCATGTCCAGTATTTCAGATTGATTTTTTTTTCAATTTTGTGTTCGTAGTAGACACAATGTGTGTCATGGCATGTGGGGAGGGGTCAAAGGACAATATGGGAGTCAGTTCTTTCCCTCCACCATGTGAAATTTGGGGGTAGTTTTGGGGGTTGAAGCCAGGTCATCTGGCTTGGCAGCAGGTGCCTTTCCCTAACGAGTTATACTGCCAGCCCTCTGTACTGAATCCCATTTCCATATCTTGTATTGAATTTCTTATTTCATTCCGTTGTTTGTTCTTAATCTCTTTGAATCCATTCAGGAGTTTATAAGCATTCTATAATTTCTTTAAATACATTTCAAAATTATTTTTGTGTGTATGTGAATGTACTGTGTGTGTGTGCACATGTGCACCTCTGTGTATGCAGTTGTAGGCCATGGAATAACAGCAGTTATCTTCTATTATCCACTCTCCACCATATTTTCGAGACATGGTTTCTTGTTGAGGCCAGAACACATCAATTTGCTAGGCTGGCCAATGGGATCTTGGGATCTGCATGTCTCTAACTCAAGCACTAGGGTTACCGAGGTACATTGCCATGCCTGGCTTTTTACATAGGTATATGACTCTGGTCCTTGGAAATGTGTGTCAAGACTTTGATGCCTGAGCCATCACTCAGCAGTGAATCAAATGCCACCCTGGCAGTTAACTGTTTGGCTGTCTGTCTCACTTAAGTATGTCAGACAGCCATCTTAAGGAGATGAATGGGATGGATGGCCCAGCCCCCACTGTAAAAAGCACAGGATCAGCCAGCTGGTGGTGGCACACACCCTTAATCCTAGCACTTGTGAGGCAGAGGTAGGCAGATCTCTGTGAGTTTGAGGCCAGCCTGGTCTATAAAGTGAGTTCCAGGATGGGCTCTAAAGCTATACAGAGAAACTTTGTCTCGAAAAAATGAAAAAACAAAACAAAACAAACAAACAAACAAAAAAAAAGACTTGTACATTAGATTAGGTACCTTGGTATGAAGAAACACTTTGTGTAACAATCAATAAATATGGCTTTGTTTTTTTAAAAAAAAGAGGTACAGGATCTTGTTTATGGGGGGAGTCAGATGTTCCTATTTGTACTAGGCAAAGGAAAGTGAAGTTAAAAGGAAATATACAGATATAAGAATTATGAAAATCAATTTTATATTTCGGATATGTCTTTTATTTACTTTTCAACTTCCATCCTAAGATGGCATTTTATATATTGCATTTTTCTGTTCTTTCCTCTTCTCCAAATGTTGTGAAGTCACAGTTCTTTATCTTCTCCCTGTTGGACTTTGGTTGTGAAAGCCACTTTCTTAAAACAAAAGGCTCATTTAGTCACTCCACAGCTTGAGAATCTCAAATAATTTACTTGCTAGGAGCAGTGTGTGTTAGGGTTTATGATCATGAAATTTGGAGAAATGATTCAAGTGTTCTGAAGTATCAGATAAATCATTTTTCCCTCTCATCCTCACAGCCCCTTTTATGAAATGTAGATGCCAAACTTACTTCTATGGTAAGAATTTGGCAAGGACACATCCCTGAGTTTATAATAAATAATGAGTAACTGAAGGTCATTGTCTCCATTAAGTGTTGCTTATAGGACCCGATCCTTTTTGAGCATCACTTTTCAGGGAGACAGATTTCTTGCTGGGTCAGAGACGGTCTAGATGCTTTCGAAATTGCCTTGTAATTTAAGATTTTCTAAATCTTTGGCCTTTCTGGTCTTAAATTTGTCATGTAGTTGTGAGATGGTAGTGTTCAAAGTGTAAATTATTGGCGAAGGTTAAAATAATCCTTGATTCATCTTTCAAGGCCACGGTGCAGCAGCAGGACAGGAGCTGTGTCTTTTGCAAGCTGCCAAAGTTGGCCAGAGGCCAGGCAGTGAAGTGAAGGACTTGGTGGCTTGATGGCAACTTTTCCAGGGCGTTAAGCTCTGCAGTCCTCCCTCCTGAGTGACTGATATTAATAGTCCAAGTTTCTGGAGCATCTGAGTGATTCACCTCAAAGAAACTTCTCAAAGAAAAGCGTGAAGCCACAAGGTAAAGTGTAAAGTTTGCTCGTGTAAAGTTTAGACATATCCTTGGGAGTTTGAACAAAACCACTTGAAAATTATACATTGAAAGCGATGTATACCTTCATTGTACTTCTGAATAACGGACTGTCACTTTCTAAGAATTGAAAATAGCATTCCTTGTGGTACCTTTATCCACAATGTTTACAAAATTTTTCTCCGTTTGTGTAAGGAGCTGACTTGACACCAAACGCTCGTAACCTGATGGTTTCAAAACTGTCTTTGATGTGTATAGCTTCCTTCAAAGTGTCTTTTCTATTCATTTTCTTCTCTCAAAGAGAGACAGGAGAGGAAAAGCTGATGGTGATGACAGAGATTATGATGGACTTGGATCAGAAGAAAAGGACATGAAGAGCTTTGCATGCCCTTCCTGGACTATTTTTCATGTACAATGAATTCTCACTCACAAGAGGATGAATGTTTAATGTGACACCTCCTCCTTATTAGAGGGTGTGGGTTGGTGGTTACATTTGATGGTTAGAGGAGACGTTACTTTTACGCACTATAGCAGGAGCCAGCCTGATTGCTTTATAGGCCGCTTTAAGCAAACCCAAACAAATAACAACAAAACTAGATGAAAATAAAACAGACGAAGTCTACTCTACAGCTCCTTCTGGATTCTTTTGATAAAATCTCATGAAAAAATGGAGCTGTTTTGAAAATTTTAATTGTGTACATTAATTAGATAAGAGTATTTATGGTAGTGTGAGGTGCAGATACAAAGTTAGGGTTGGGTGGGTAAGAATTACTTCACTTGATAAACATTACATGTGGATAATGTATTTAGGACCCCTCATGCGGACACATGCATCAGTGATGAGGTCAATTGTCATGAGGCATAAGCTAAATCTCACAGATAAAATACGCAATGCCATCTCCCAAGTTAGGATAGAGATGGCTTTACTATAGTGAAAAACAAGCCCAAAGTCTCCTGTGCTTACCCAGAAGGCTTGGTTTTTGCTCATGGCATGAGTTTTTCACAGATTTGATGGATGCCTGTATTCCATATTGTTGTGCTTTAGGACTGAAAGCAACCCTTGTCTGAGATGTGGTTATTCTGTTTCAGCAGATAAAGACTAGCAAGGGACTTGGTAGGTACCTGTTCCTGCCCAGAAGTGACATTTAGCAATTGAAACTATTGGTCAGTGGATTATATGCCCAGAAGGGCACTGTAATGGCTACTTCAATATTAAAAGAAATGATTGGCTCATAGGCTGATGTGAGCCAATCATTTTATTTTGATAAATGGATATTCTGGTTTTGGAAATTGATTTTGTATAAGCTTACTTAGCTTAAGTAAGCTTCCTAAGTTAAAATAGTTCTAGGGCACTGAAGAGATAACATTGAAGCATGATTAATAAAAACTCAGAGACTGAAATTGGGGTTCAACCTGAAGACCTGAAAAGCAAAGCAGCTGGCCACTTGCTCGTACCTCAACCTCAGTCCAAAATGACGATCCTGCCTCCAGGAATCTTGGAATGAGATTGAGAGTGAGAGCTGTTTCTTCTTGTTTTACAATCCTCTCAAGGGTTGGGATTAAAGGGATGCACCACTAGGATTAAAGGCACACACCTCCCGGTTTCTATGGCAACTAGTGTGGGGCTGCTGGGACTAAAGGTGTGTGTCATTGTGGCCTGGTCTGTAAGGCTGGCCAGTTTTTCAGTGGCTGTTTACTCTCTGAATTTCAGGCAAGCTTTATTTATTAAAATACAAATGAAATGCCACTACATAGCATCTCTGAGCCAATCAGCTGAAGTCGACTCTGGAGTTCAGAGGACCAAGGGCAGTGTTTTTTTTTTTAGCTATGTCATCAGAAGATGTTAGCTGTGTGATAAATGGCCCTTTTTAATATGACCTTCCTATATGGCCTTTATTACTGCGCACTTAAGTATATCAAAAGCCTGTATGTAGCCAATACATTCTATGTTGGGTTCATAAAAAAATTAAAAATTAGACTTAGTAAGAAAACTCAAGTAAAACTACTTAAAGAAAATTACATATTAAGTAAAAGTGTCGGCTCAGTTCTTTAAACTTTCACAGAACTACAGCAAAAGTGTCCAGAAACAGCCAGTCAGTACAGTCCTTCTCAGCACAACTTGAGAAATCCAGACATGTCTGCTCTTTGTTGTGCATTCGGGTTTGAAGGGATGTTATACTCTCCTAAGAAATGATGCCGAGGCTATATCATTCTAGCTGTGCGCCAGCTCAGGAAGACTGAAGGGCAAAAGTATGAGCCTCTCTCTCACTCCAAGTTCTTTTAACTAATTATTGGTTATTCAAAGAAGTAGTGCAAGAAATTAAGTAGTATTTTTTGATGCAATATGTTATTTTATGAACAAAATCATGAAATACTCACTTCCATGCCTGACTGTGTATATATGCATACATGTGTATATGTATATGCGTATATACGTATATGTGTATATATTATGTATATATGTATATATGTATGGATGGTATGTTTTCTAACTGATGTGGTGGTTGTGGTGGTTTGGATGAGAGGAGTCTCTATAGGCTTATCTATTTGAATACTTGGTACCCAAATGCTGGAACTATTTGGGAAGGATTAGGAGGTGTGGCTTGTTGTAGGAGATGTGTCAATAGGAGTGGAGAAGGGACAGCCTTTGAAGTTTTAAAAAACTTCTCTCATTCTCAGTGTCCCTTTCTACCTCCTGCTCGCAGATCAAGATGTAAGCTCTTAGTTGTTCCTGTCGCCATGCCTTTGCTCTACCATCATGGACTCTATGCCTCTGGAGCCATAAGCCCAATTAAACAATTAAATGCTATCTTTTATGTGTTCTAAGTCATGGTGTTTTTTTTTCTCACAGAAATAGAAAAGTGAAGTAACTAAGACAGAAGTCAAAAAGATTATTTTGTGAACCAATAGTTTCATATTATGCAAAGTTTCCAGCCAGAGAGAATTAATTAGTTCAATTTAAGTGAAAATTTCTCCTCAAATTCAGGTGGTAGTAGTGCATGCCTTTAATTCTAGCACTCAGGAGGCAGAAGCAGGCAGATCTCTGTGAGTTTGAGGCCAGCCTGGTCTACAAGATCTAGTTCCAGGACAGGCTCCAAAACTACAGAGAATCCCTGTATCAAAAAAAAATTCTCCTCAATAATCTGGGTTGGACTCATACAATGAATACAAAGACCTTAAAAAATGAAATTTATCAAAGTAGAAGACATTTTGCCTGAAGACTAGAGAGTCAGTTCCAGTTCAAAGATTTTTAATACCTTGGCTGTCCCCACAATCACATAAGAAAATCTCTAAAACAAATTTCAATATCCCTTTGAAACTATTCTGTTTCCCTTTGCAGAACTGACATGGGTATTTTTTTTAAATACCAGGAAGCAAAGTGCTGCTATGATAGATATCAAAAAATTTAGAAGTGACTTTGGAATTAGGTAATAAGTAGAGACCAGAATAATTTTAGAAGCATGATAGAAATATCTGTTATTGAGCTTTCATAGTACTGGAAGGTGCTATTGAGTTGATGTGGGCAGAGAGGAGTCACCATCAGCCTTACCCAGCTGTGAATCCTGTGAGCTACAATAATGACTGGCCTCTCGAGATATACCTATGGGTACAATAGTGGCATGAATATTGTGGGAATAATCAACCAACTTTTAAAATTAGACTTAAGGCCCACTCTATAGCAGTAAACACATGCCTTGTACTATATAAATCTAGCCAAGAGTCCATGATTGGGGATCTCAAAGGCACCAGGGGATGAACCTACTACTATTGTTCTGCTAAATGAATGTAGTATCAAACTGCCTTTTACATTTATAGCTTTCTCTCCACAGATTAGTGCAGTGCTCAGACCTTAGAGAAGTTTCTTTGTACAGCAGACAGTGGTTAACGCAGACACTCATAGCTGGCTCGAATGTATAGAATAAATGCCAGTAAAGTACCCAACCACAAATGGAACACATATAGCATGCCCTACCAAAGACTCAGGGACCATTGTTGAAGAGGGGATAGAAAGAATGGAAGAGCCACATGCCATGGAAGACTGTAGCCAAACTTGACATCTGGACATGGCACTGCATTCATGAACTGATAGATCCCATGGTTGCCTGCAGGGTCTCTAGACAAGACCAAGCCTGTCAGCATCCCAGCATGCAGTGGGAAGGGGTTCCTGAGCCTCCAATCACAACTGAGGAACAGTTGATGGTGTCTTGGGGAAGAAGAATAAGTTTTCTTTAGGAGTGTGGTTCCTAGGAGATTGATCACATTCCAGTAGATGACTTCCCATCTATGAGTACATGGTTAGCACAAACTAAACCCAATGAGTTAATTTTTTAAAAAGAGAATTTGGGGGTAGTATGGATGTGGTAGTGGATCTGGATGGATTTGGGTTTAGAAGGGGATGATTATGACCAAAACACATTGTATGAAATTCTCAAAGAATTAATGAAAAAAACATTTTCAAGAGGCAAAAGAAGTGTTTGATATTGTCTTGAAGAGGTAGAAATATGAAGGAATCTTAGGTCGGATCCCAGAAGGAAATGGGGAAATCCTATTGGAAGTGGAGAAGGGCATTGTTTTTTGATAAGGAGGTAAACTTATGAAAACTTGGCTAAGATGTGTCTCATTGGGTACAACTGTAAATGATGAAATGCTTAATAGAGAAGATTTCCAATCAAAGTGTGAGAGGTTCAGTCATTCTGGTTTCTCTTTTCTGGGCATAGTAAATAAGAGGGGCAGGAGAGAATAAAGAAGAAAATGTCTAGCAACAAGAGCCAGCCCTTGGTGACTTAAGAGGTTTTCACATTATCCAGATTGCAAAGAAGCCTGAAAAGAAGAAATGTACTGTGAGGTAAATGTGCTCTGGAGAGAAAGCCAAGGGCACATGAGGACACTCTTGGGAGAGATTAGGCATTCAACTCATGAATATCCTCCCTCATGTTGGAAGAAGCCAAAAATAGTGAAGGACTGCCCTAGAGAAATACATGTGGAAAACTATTGTCTATTTGAGTGACTCTTCTTGGTATATATAGACAACCTATCATCTCTTGGAGGACTATTATACCTCAGAAACATTGGCATTTTGGTCTGAAATTGAACAGAGACTGGACAAAAGTGTTTTCAGATTCTCCTTATTACATAGTTGTGAAATGAGATGCTGAACTTTGCAGCTGCACACATGGACCAGCTTTCAGGAACAGAACAGAGTGACTCACTGTAGGAGCTGTGGAGCCAGGAGCTAAGGATGATAAAGCACCCACTAAGGGCACAGGCCCTGGAGTTGTGGGCCCAGACGATGGGTCTGAGAGCCAAAAAGGAACATTCATGGGCATTAAAACCCAAAGGGATTTTTCTTGCTTGGTTTTGAATGTGTGTGAGACCAGAGGCTGCTTAATTCCTTTGATTTTCTTCCCTCTGGGATAAAAACATTTATTTTTACCTGTGTATTGTGAAATAATCTTTTTGTACACTGTAAAGATGTGTGGTTCTCATTGGTTTAATAAGGAGCTAAATGGCCAATAGACAGGCAGGAAGAGGTTAGGTGGGGCTTGCAGACAAGGGACAGAGCACTGGGATGAAGAAGGGCAGAGTCACCAGGAAATGTGGGGAGAAGCAAGATGAGCATGCTGTACAGAGTCCCATGGTAAAACATAGATAAAAATATGGGTTAATTTAACACGTAAGAGCTAGTTAGTAACAAGCTAAGCTACCAGCTGAGCATTTGTCTCAGTGTGTACTTGGGAACTGGCTGGTGGGATAGAAAATTACACCTCCATCTGTGTGTTTTAGAAGCAGCCAACTTATTTCCTGGTTCACCAGTCCATTATGGCAGAATTGTCCCTCTGTTCAATGTGGACCATACCCAGTGCCTCATCTATATTTATTTAGTGAGTTTAGATGATCTAGGTTGTTATAGCAAGGACTTTTTAGATATTATTTAGAGAAAATTTTATATTTATAACTTGTAGTGGATTAAAAATTGGGAGATTTTGCTGGCTACTTTGATGTCAACTTGACACAAGCTAGAGTCATCTAAAGGAGGGAACCTCAATTGAGAAAATACCTCTATACGATCCATCTGTAGGACATTTTCTTAATTAATGATTGAAGTCTTTGGGGAGAGCTCAGCCCATTATGGGTGAGGTCTTTCCCAGACTGGTGGTCCATGGTTCTGAAAAAAAATCAGGCTGAGCAAGCCATGATGGGCAAGTCAGTAAGCAACATCCTCCATGTCCACTGCATCAGCTCCTACCTCCTGGATCCTGCCCTGTTTGAGTTCCGGCCCTGACTTCCTTCAATGATTGACAATGATGTGAAAATATAAGTGATATAAACTTTTTCCATCTCAGTTTGCTTTTGATCATGGTACTTCATCACAGCAATAGTAACCCTAACTGAGACAGGGATGCTGTGGTAGAAAGAATACATTTTTCATGAGGTATGTGTTAGGGAGCAAGAGGATAGAGTATAGTGGGTTGGTCAGTGTTTGCTCATAGCCTCAGGATGTGGACTTAAAAATAATGTGTATATTTGCAAAGGTAATAAGAACCTTATGGTTGGGGGGCATAGACCCTGAAAATAATGGCAAGTGCCTTTGTAAGGGACATAAAAGAAAATACATGGAGAAGTTGGTATGTGAAGCATAGAATTAGGCTGCCTAGCAGCCAAGGAAAGCCACAAACTATGGACGTTGAAGAGCTAATGAAAGCTTCTCCTCTATGCTCTTCAAAAATGTATGGATATAGCCAGACAGTGGTGGCATATGCCTCTAATCCCAGCACTCGGGGGGCAGAGGTGGGTGGATTTCTGTGCGTTTGAGGCCAGTCTGGTCTACAAAACAAGTTCCAGGACAGCCAAGACTGTCACACAGAGAAACCCTGTCTCAGAAAAAAAAGCATGATTCTCTTGATACTTCCAGCCTCCAGGACTATGAGTGAATACATTTCTGTTGTTTTAAGTCACCAGTCTTAAGACAGTTTGATAAGGTGGCCCAGAATGAATGCATAACTTTATAGTACACATTCGTACTAGTTTGTATTCACCTTTGTACTCAATACAAACCACATTGATTATGCATCTGCTCCTTATGAAAAGAACCGTCTAGCTGCTATGGAGATGTCAACAAAATATATTCCAGGGCAGCAAAGTAGTTACAATTCAGCATAAGCTCCCTCATAAGGATAAATCAAAGAAGATGGGGGAGTGCAGAGCCGAGTACAGCTTTCCAGGTGCTGAGAGAGGGACATCGCAGGATATTCAGAGTTATCAGGGAAAGGAAAGGATAAAGAAAAGAGCAGGCACATGATTTAGAACCAGAATAATAGAGATGCTGTTCAAAGGTCTATATGGCTGGAATGCTGTATATGACAGATAGAGGCACTAGAGAGGGAGGTTGTAAATGGGTTCTAGCATGGTGGTTTTAGCTAGGCATGTACAGAGTGACACAGAGAGAATGATTTTAGTCAGGCAAGGACAGAATGACAGAGAGAGACGATGACAATAAAGGTCCAGACACTGACACTGATGGAGTCCCTCCTGCAGTGGAGAGAAATATGGGAAATTTAATTTTTAATATTTTGAGTTTGAGACAGAGAGAAAACATTCCAGGGGAGATGAATGAGGATCTGTTAGAGTTAAGTTCATGGAGGTGAAGTAAGGTTGAACTCATTTTGTTCAAACAGAGGTGGTACAATATTTGTAAGTTAAAGTGGAGGAAACAAAGACAATTATTTTAGGAAGATGCACTCAGAAGAGAAAGAGATGCAGTAGAGAAGTCACTAGAGGGTCATTTAAGGATGGGTTGATCATGGAAAGGTTGCAAACCTTTCCATGATGTAACCATAGAGACAGAGAAGGAGATGACTGTGGCCTCTATTGTCATCATAATAGGTAATAACTAATTACCAAACAATGTTCATGAAGAAGCAGAAGGAGATGGGTTTGGGCAGCTGGCACATCTATCCTGTGTGGCAAGAATGAGGAGGAAAGAATGGGCTGGCATACTAGCAACTGAGAAGTTTGAGCGGCAGGAAGAGTTAGAGAAGGAAGTATACTGTATTCATTATTTGACCCTGTGTGACACATTCCCTTAAACCTAGCAGCTCAGAGGGATGAACAGGAATACTTCAGTTTCCATGGTATCTGTGGAAAACTCCAGTCAATGCCTCTGCCATCAGGGTCTCTTATAGGCTAGTCATTTCAGTACTCATCTGAAGGAGGCTCTGTATCCAGAGTCCCTCGCCTGGCTGTGGCCTGGGCTCAGTTTCTCACTATGGACCTTTTTATAACCCATATGGAGTCCTCACAATAGGCAACTGGCTTCATGCAGGGTAGGCAAGTAAAGAGGGAGAGAGCAAGAGGGCACCTAATATGTAAAGGGCAGAATTTACATAACAAAATTGTGTCTTCCATTCCTGCCATCATATTTTAGTCATGAGAAGTGAGGATAGTCCACACACAAGGGGAAACAATCTCCCTTTATGGAAAAGAAGAGCACCAAAAATGCCCTGGCTATACTTTTAAACTTACTGTGTCCATATCATCTGCTAAGGTTTTGGAGGGTATGCCAAATTGTTAAAATATTGGACAAACATTAAATAGTTTGCTCTGATTCCTAACAGTGATACCCAACCTTCAAGCACACCTCTTATGGAATCTGTAAGTACACACATGGGATTCAATTGGCCAAAATTTGCCTGTGTGTCATCCGCTAAATATGCAAATAGAGGAACAGAGTCTAATCTGCATGTGGATAAAATATCAAGAATTGCTTATGCTTTCTGTGATTCCACTAGAATCTTCAGGGCTGGAGAGATGGCCAGTGGGTAAGAGGGTTTGAGAATGGAATCTGTGTCCTATTTCTAGCCCTGGGTATAAATGCAGCATTTTAAACAAAAATCATGCAATTACTATCTAGCAGGAAGATTTCTGACAAAGGACAAAGGCATACTGTAATGTTCTCCCCTAAGACATAATCCAAATGAGCTATCAATAAGAAAATATTAAGGGCCTTTGGGGTCCAACCCCAAGGTCCTCTTCAGGGTTCAGATTGAATGCTACAGAAGCAAAAGGAACTTTTTCTTAGGGAATCTGAGGGCAAATTAATTCTCTCACACAGTACTTTTCTGAACAAGTCTCATTATTCTTCTGCCTCTATTTTAATTCCTCCTAATTTCTTCTCCTAGCTTCTGCTCCTCTCACCTAAAAACTCTATTTTCTTATAGAAGCCTTGAAGAAATGAAAAAAAATTACAAGAGTTGCTTCTCATTGGTCAAAAGCACATTCCTAGGGTAAACAACAAGGAGCTGAGCCATTTACCATGGCAACACAAAGGTTTCAAGGTTTTAGGAGTGAGACCAGACAGGGGGCAGGGGGCAGTGCCCAGTGACAAACTTTGAGAGATAGGTCTATTGTTAGAAGACTTGGCAAGTGAAGATTTGGCATGCTTTTTTTAGGGTGCTTTGTATAGTAACCTTGATTGAACATTGGTAACTCTGACCTTTTACATAGCTGTAAAGTTTTAAACTTGTGGTTTATTTACAGAAAGCCTTTAGGCTAGTTTGAACTTTGTCGGAGGTAAAAATGAGCTGATTGTGTGCAGTTAGAGCAAAAGGAACAAGGCAGGCATTTAAGTGTCTACAGTCCTTGTGGGACAAATAGATCTAGTTACGAAGCATGTCTTAGCATATTTTCTATATATCAAAATTATACAGAAGATGAAAAGTCATCTTCCTGACAACCCACAGATATATGTGACCATAAGATTGAGATGTAATCATGAGATTACATATACATATCACATGAGATTATACACTACAATGCAGGTATTAGGGTAACACCAAGCTGCTTTAGCAAATGGGAGCAACGATTTCCAGAGATGATGGTTTTGCAGGTTGACATCTGAACACTAGTTGTCACCTGCTGTAATTCTTGCTGCCTCTGACAGGAAAATGCCCCCTTCCCAAAAGCTATCTGTTCTAGAAATGCTAAGAAACAGTGCAAAGGCTACCTGGACATGTGGCTTGGCACAATGGTCTTTCTGGCCACTCTCATCCTTAGAGTGTTTTCCTTTGTTCTTTTCTCTCTCTCGAGCTTAGGAGTTCCTTAACCATTTCTGCAATTAGCTCTGCCTGTTCTACGCTATTCTCTGTGTGTCTTGTTTTGTATCATTTGACAGAAATCATAGAGACCAGAGAACAGAGATAGAGCAGGAGTAACATCTCAGTGACAATGTGACTAACACAGACCTCAATGACCATTACAGAGGACAGGTAACCTATATCCACTCAATTGACACTGAAAAGTAGTCTTATTTTCTGTCATAAAAAACTACTGTAAGGGTATTGTACCCTTTCTCTAATGTTGCATACCTATTATTATAAGAACTTTCTGAATCCAAGGGAAGAATTCTGTAGAAGTGAAAGCTTCAGTGCCTAAATGGAAAAAAACAAGTAAATTGAGATGATTGCTCATCTGGCATTACAAAGAAGACCTTGTACTTCAAACGGATTGGTTCCATTTCTTGGTAGATGAGTGTGCATTGAGAAACAGCCCTGCATTCTTAGTTACCAACCTTGTATAACTATCCTTACTTATGAAGATTCTTCAATGGAATCCTAGGGGAGACCTTTCTCTGTCCATCCATTCTGTTCCTCATTTCGCCTCCCTACAGCCTTCCCTCCCCACCTCACCAGGGCATATGTAAGCCTGTTTTTTTTTATCCTAGAAGCAAAAGTAAGAAAAACATGTCTTCTGGTCCCCAGCTTCACAGCACAGAGGCAGACTGCGAGTGTGATCTGAACAGCCTATGCAAATATGCCCACTGTCACTGTCGATTTGAATGTAAGGGAAACATGTGTGGGTTGTGGATAATCTGTTCATCACCTCCTTCCACACATGAAGATACCTGCACAATAAGGTGATGATTTTGTGAGCCACCAGACTCCGGAAATGCACCAGTTGAGGCCAACAAGGAAGACAGAAATTTCCCCAAATCCAGCCGTCTCCCTCTGAAGTGTTCAAAGGTAAGAGGGAAGAAGAAGAAGAAGAAGAAGAAGAAGAAGAAGAAGAAGAAGAAGAA
>LOJH01000318.1:302-40920 GCA_001685095.1 Ellobius talpinus | reverse complement strand
CTCTCTCTCTCTCTCTCTCTCTCTCTCTCTCTCTCTCTCTGTCTTTCTCTCTCTTTCTGCTTTCTTGGAATAACAAAATTTTTATGATTTGTAATCTTAATTAGGGGTAAGCTGTTTGCATTTTAAAATACCAGTAATTCTTTTTTTCAAAATATTTGCATTGGGTTATAGCAATTAATCATAAGTCGAGGCTTAGAAGGAAGGTCAAGGTGGAAAGCAGCCAGCAGAAGCAGGTGAGCTTTGTGGTAACCACATCCCAGCAATGACCTAAGGACAAAGAACACGATGGCATCTGTGGGTCGCATGCTGGGTGTCATAGGAGGTCTGTCTTGCTGGGTACTTTTAAACTATTCTCATGAACAATATTTTGAGAAACTAAGCTATAGTCCTTGTCTTCTAAGGACACCACAGGAGGCATAGGAACTGAATAAAATTTGAAGTTTTGCCTCCAACAGCTTCAAGGAGCCTTTGAAAAATTCTCTTTATAGTGATTCAGGTTAGATACAATTAGTGCCATATGAAAATGGAGAACTCTATGGCTATTTAAGGGGCATGATACTCAAATCATAGCAAAAACACTATACCCAGTAATTCAATATAAATGAGAAAAATATTGTATATGAGTATGGATATATAAAGGAAGCTGGAAAAGACTCATGAATATTTTTGAGTCATGTAAACAAATTTAATTAGGACATCTGATGAGAAAAATGCAGTTTTAATGAGGACATAATGTTTGCAATCAGGAATCCAACATTTTAAATATGATAACACCAGGGATGAGGTAATGTAAGCTAAGACTGGCTTTGTCTCACTCCTAGTAGCCTAACTAATGTGTTTAAGTCCTCTGATTAAATAACTCAGTTGCATCATCTGTATCCTTATTGTTCTGATATGTGTGGCTTGATGGAAGAAGTCAGCCATGGCTGGATTGATGGTGTCAGCAGAAACCAGAGAGGGTAGTAGCCTTTTCATCTTAGAAGAGGTGCTATGGGTTTTCTAGTCAGTGTGTCCAACCAACTGTGTCTTAACTGAGGTAGTCTATAGAATTCCTGATGGAGGGAATTTAGAAGGATTAATAGTTTGGGGGAAAGTGATAGTGCTTGTTTAAAGGCATTAGGGAGCTTTGGTTTTAGTTCCCAAAGGCTTGAGTTCAAGTCTTGCTCCAATGTCATTAAGCTTTGTAAATCTGAGCACCAAAATTTCCAGGTATCTTGTTTGTAAAGTAGGTTGACAACAGACACCACAGAAGTCTGTGGAAGAATTATACGACTGTGGTGTCTGGGTTCGTTGCTAATTATCATGTACAGAAACCAAACTGGCTTTTGGCCATGGGGATGAGTTTGCACTAAACTCTTCAGTTTTAATTTAATTTAATTTAATTTTTGATTTTTCAAGACAGGATTTCTCTGTGTAACAGCTCTGGCTGTCCTGGAACCTCGCTCTGTAGATCAGACTGGCCTCAAACTCACAGATATCCACCTGCCTCTGCTTTCCAAGTGCTGGGATTAAAGGAATATGCCACCACTGACTGGCTAAACTCTCAATTTGAATGCATATTTGGCAAACGAGTAAAGCCACCAGTGAACAGAACATATGTTTTCACACAACTCAGTAAAATCCATCTCCTGCCAGCTCTTTAAGTCCTTCCCTGAGCCCCACTTTCTTCGTTTACCTTCCTCTCGTCAGACGTGTGTGTCGTTAGTTTCTGAGTTTTCTATTTAAATATTATCTTTTACTGCCCTTGATTTTTTCTTTGCTCTGTCTAAACAGATTGTGAGCTGTTTGAGAGTCAAAAGTCTCATTTTATTATTTCCCTACTGCAGTTAATATTGCAGTGTCCTCCCAAAATAAGTTTAATAAGTATTATTGATCGGTGGACTGAAGCTTTTCCAGTCAATAGAAGCACTGCATGGTGGCTGACGTATTGGACTGCACTGAGCTGCTGTGTGCTATACTGATAAATGCAGTGATATCAGTGTTGCATATCATTCATTTGGGAAATGTACACTGAGAAATTGCTTTGTGAAATTAGGTGCATCTATGAACTCTTTGCGGTTTTTATTATTATCTTTCATGATATCATCAGATTTTGGGTTATACAACACAGTACTGGAATGTCTTCTTCAGTTGGGAACTTCTTTCTGTTTTTCACTCATACAATACATCCCGCTTTCAGCTTCCCCTTCCTCCACGCCTCATACTCTTTTTATATCTCCGCTTCCCCCAGATAAACTCCTTCTCCGTTCCACTTCAGAAAACAGCAAGCCTCCCAGGGTTATCAACCGAACATGGTGTAACAAATTATAATAAGGCCAGGCACTAAACCCTCATATCAAGGCTGGACGAGGCAACCCTGTAGGAGGAAAAGGTTCCTAAGAGCAGGTGAGACAGAGACACCCCCACACACACTTCCACTGTTAGGAGTCCCACAAAGACACCAAGCTACACAACCATAACATATAGGCAGAGGATATAGCTCTGACCCTTACAGACTCCAAGATTGTCACTTCTGTCTCTGTGAGCCTCTATGAGTCCTGCTTAGTTGATTCTATGGGCCATGTCCTCCTAGTGTCCTTGACTCCTCTGGCTCCTACAATCCGTCCTCACTCTCTTCTGCAGGGTTCCCTGAACTCCACCTAATGTTTGGCCATGGGTCTCAGCATCTCTTCCCATCAGTTGTTGGATGACAGGTGGGAACTTCTAAGGAGAAATGGCAAGGCGAGCTAGGTCAGCAAGCCCGATAACCTGAGTGTGATTCTTACAACCTGCGTGGTGGAAGAAGAGAACCAACTCCAACAAATTTATAACACACCATGGCATGTACACGCACACAAGCACACAGACACACAAATACACACACATACACTGTAAAACAAATAAATACAAAAATAAAATGCTAAGTGCCTTAACATTCTGGAATACATTGAGCCTAAAGTCTACTGAAGGGCTTGATTTTTATTTGAAAGTCTGCTATCCTTGGCAACACTTCGAAATATTGCTTTCATGCCTACCCAGTATTATATTGTCAGATACTATTAGTTCAATGGGTATTAAGGAGCACTTATTGGGAACTGTGTAGACTATCAGCGAGTACAAAGGTAAGTCTGACACGATATTTCTCTGCAATAAAGTCACCATCTGGTGATTAGATTTGAAAGACATTAGCAAGAATGGAGATAGAAGGCTAGACAAAAAGCTGTTGCCATTGTCTGGGGCTCAGAGGTGATGATCCTTACTTGTTATTTTCCATTATTCCATAGGTGCCCATTGCTAATTCTTTAAATATTTTTTAGTTAATGAGTATCCACTATATTCTGTGCACTGGGTACATACAGAGGGACAAACAAAGAGAATGTCTAATCCCTCTCCAGACAGGACAACGAAGAGGTGTGACAAGAGCTAGGAAGCTGATACAGCCAGGTGTCCGGCAGCACAGGTGAGGGACTGTGAATTTGCCTCAGGAACCAGGAAGTATAGCCCCAAGAATAATGCATGAAAGGTGTGAGTGGAGAGGCAGCCAGGCATGCAGAATGAATAGCGCATGGCTCTTTCTCCAGCATGTGGCTAGATTTCTTGCAGACGAGAACTGAGGCGCCTGGGCTACAATGGCAGACAGTGAAAGGCTCCACTGAAGGAATTCGTCAGCAGGTGAGGATGGTAACTCCTGATACCACAGCACAGGAACATACACAGATACATACAGGATGCACTCCAGAGGGCTCCACAACAAGGCAGGCTTCAGCTCCAGTGAGGAGGTTAAGCACGAGTCTCTGAAAAGATGGAAGATGAGTGGCTACTTGTTTTCCTTTGAGTCCTGTGATAAAAGCTATAAGGATCCAGGTGATATCAATGCTTGGGAACACGAGGATTAAAAACAATGGTGTAAAGTTACAGACTGGAAGAATATAAATAAAGAGAATGAGAAATACTAGACTAGTAAAGTGGTTACACCCTAGAGTCCAATCAGTTAGGTGACTCATTCCTCAATAGGATTGTGTGTGTGTGTGTGTGTGTGTCCAGAGAAGAACTACTAGCTCTCAAGTTTTAAATGAACTTTGAAGCTAAATTAATTTGATGTTCATATGGTTGAGCCAGAGGCCAGGAGAGACACAGTCACCAAGCAGCCCATGGTATGACTAAAGAAGGCGACATGCCACAGTCTATCCTGGAGTGTGAGGACAGAACAGGATAAACTAAAATATTGTGCCTTGTACTCATCCAGTCCTGAGTCTGAATTCTGCTTCAGTGTATAGGGTATATATTCCTGAAAAAGAAACTCTCATTCTTGGTTTCCTCATTTATAAAATGGGGTGATGATAGCCATCTTTAAGGTCTGAGTTTCTAGATGAGACTCATCTAAGTGCAAAATTAATTCACTATTGTCACCATTATTATTTGTTACATATATCTAGAGCCACAGGAGAGACCTGCTCTGAGCCCACTGAGGCCAGTGTGGATGAAGCTGCCCACGAAGTCAGGGTAAGTTCATCAGTGGCCACAGAGAATGGCTCTAGGGGAAAGGATCTCAAGGATGCACTATTGTAAATTTCCTTACCTTTTCATATTTAGGAAGAGAATTGATCACAGGGACTAATGAAACAGAATGTGCTATTTCCCTTCTTTAGGTTAGGTGTTCAAGTTCTGCTGAAGAGTAAATATAATTAGAAAAACTTACATGTTTGGAATCTGTTATACTATCAAACACAAGAGATCAACACAGTTTATGTTGCAGTTAACCTACACCCTCAAGATGAGCTTGAACACGTAGAATGAGATGAGGTGGAGCTTTGATGGTCAGAATAGCACATTTCTGCCAATGGACTGAGTGGGGTGTCAGGATAGCGCATTTCTGCTGACGGACCGAGTGTCCCGGGGTCCCCTCAGCTGAGAGGACAGTGGAGTCTACTGAGTGTGCACCTTCTCTAAGCAGAAAGCTTCGCAGAGCACACATTGCAAAGATGAACAGGCCATGAGTCTGCGTGGAGGCCCCCGGAGTCAAGGAAAGGCAATCATTGTCTTGGTTGCCACGGTCGTTCTGCTTGCTTGGCTTATACCGAGTTTCTCAGAAATCCTTTTAGAAGACAAACCATCAGAGCACTGCCACCGAAAACATTGAATTGTCTGGGTGTTGTTGTTCTAGGCAAGGTCTGTGTGAATGTGAGAAAACGGGATAGCATCCCTATGACTTGTAGGCCACCCAGGTGGCTCTGCAGACCTTCAGCAGCATCCTCCAGATAACTGCACCACACCAGCTCCTTTTGTTCAGGGGCAACATTTACGATATTAGAATAAACAAGTCAACCATTTCCTCCTGTTGTGTATTTGGCTGTAGAAGCACAAAGCAGTTGAGATAGTACTTCTCTTTCCTCCCAGAGGAAACCCTCAACTCCAAGCTGGTGTAGCAGAAACAGCTGAACTATGGGGAACTAGGAGACTTGAGTTCAAGTCCACTCCTACTGGTGTGTGAGCTTGGGCAGCTTACCTCCTGCTTCAAGGAGCAGAGTCCATCTCTAAAATGGCAGTGTGCCTACCTGTCTGTAGAGGCTGTATTAGATGGAGTAGGCTATTACTCTTCTTTAGGTTAGGTATACAAGTTATTTTGCCAAAAATTTAAAGTAATAAAAATAACTTAACCTGTTTAGAATCTGTTATAACTACCAAATACAAGTGATAGGTCAAGGGCACAAGCACCTACTGTGCATGTGATTTTTTTCTCCCTGCCACTCACTGAACCACCAGATAGGGACTTGATGGATTATGTTGTCATGTAGAAGGAAGGGTCATTTATTGGTTCCCAGCCACCCGGCTAGCTTAGGTCTGAAATAATCACATAGAAACTATTAATTAAAACACTGCTTGTCCCATTAGCTCTAGCTTCTTTTTGGCTAACTCATACATCTTAATTTAACCCATTTCTATTAATCTGTATATCACCACAAGGTCATGGCCTACCAGCAAAATTTCAGCATATTTGTCTCCAGTGGCGGATCCATGGCGTTCCCTAATTCCACCCTTCTTTCTCCCAGCATTCAGTCCAGTCCTCTCCTCCTATCTAAATTCTGCCCTATCAACAGGCCAAGGCAGTTCCTTTATTTATTAGTGTTAATCATAGCACACAGAGGGGACTCCCACATCATTATCATGCTCAGATCCTAGAACCACTTATTTATTTATTCATTCATTCATTCATTTATTTATTTATGAAACAGGGTCTAGGTGCACAACCTACGCAGGCTTAAAACTTATAATCCTCTTGTCTCGGCCTCCTTGATGTGAGATTACAAATGTGTGTTCTCACCTGACATCCTAAATCTGTCACTGTGTTTTTGACTAGGTCATTTTCCTCATTTGTCTCCCACCTGAGAGCTGGAGTCGAGAGTCGGGAGGTTCTCCTCATGAGTGGAAGAGTACCTTCCCTTCCCTAGCTTGCTCAAGCAGCTCAGCTACTGGCACGGCCCTTCAGACCCTTCTTCCTTCACCTGTGGTGCTGAATTGCTATCTGTTCGCTAGCCTATAGAGATCCACCCACCTCGGAAACTGCGCACAGTCCCCTGTGTTTCATGCCTGTGCGCTTGACGGCCCGCAGCCTTCTGTCACTCATTAACGTTCCTGGGTTTTAGTTCTTGTCTCCTTGTTGAGATTTAAAAAAAAATTCTCAGCGAGAAAAGAAAAAGCGTGCGATGGGCTTTTTGGCTTCTTTCGGTTGGAGCCTTCAACATGGACGTGACCAGTGACGTCTTGCTGCTGTTTGCCACATGAAGACACATCCACGTTCGGTTATCAGCTTACGACTAACAATGGTGTCAGTCTGGGAATGGCTGAGTCCACAGTTTCTCTGTCTGCCTTTTCTGCTTTTTCTGGCCCCTTCTGCAAGGCACTGTGAATTTTCTCAAGGTTTACTCCTTTCTTGTGTGGGGAGAATTAAGAACACGCCTGCCCCTGGTGAATTCATTTGAAGGTTTTCTCCAGCACAGGCTGTACTGTTTATACTGAGAGGCTTCAGCTTCCTCCTGGAAGCCTGTGAGCAGAACCAATCCGCATGACGTGTTCTCTTGTGGCAGGGAACAGACAGGTATGACACGGGCATGTTTGGCTTCCCAGAACATCTTTCTGTGGGGTACGGGCTAATGAGCTCACCCGTAAGCCTGCCAATGAAAGAGGCCCACAGTCCCTGGCCACCCATCAGGTCTGATGTGGAGCCTGACAGCTGGAACAGAGGCTCTGACCCTGTGGACTCAGGTTTCAGTGTTGCTGCTCCTCAGACCCTCGGCAGGGACCCTCGGCAGGGACCATGTCATGAGTTTTCAGTGGGCCTGGCCTCCTGGCTCATTGCCTTGTTCCCCACTCTGTTCAGGACCACTAAATGTTGAAATATGGATGCATACCGAAATAAAGGCAATTTGTTGTGTTGCAAAAAAAAAAGAAAGAGAGAGAGAGGCCCACAGACACACAAAAAAATGGGTTGATTAATGTGGCTCTTGTACCGGTTGAAATCTTCAGCCATGAAGCACATCTTAGATGTGGAATGAAGCCAATGCCTGGGAGAGGGGTAACATGTGGTTTTGAGCCAGAGATCCCTCAGAGAACATGGACACCTATCCAAGCACTTCACTCTTTAGACGTGTGGAATCAAGGGACTGTTTCTTTGGAGTCCGCAGAGTTAACTTAATTCACATGTAGGTCTACCTAGCAGCTCTGGGCATACAGTATATGCATAGCAATGGTGCCCATTGAGTGCTGATGATTTCGGGGGGGGGGCTGTGAGTGGGAATTGTTTACTTCTCCTCTGTGGAAGAAGTTGCTCTATAGCAGTCGGGGGTGGCGATGTTCCCCTGTAACCCCAGCCTGAAGGAAGTGGGAGCAGGGGAGTCTCAAGTTCAAGGGCAGCTCGAGGGATGAATGAGATCCTGTCTTGACAAACTACACAAAGTGAAAAAAAAACCCAGTAATTATAACACCATGAAGTAAACAAAGGAAAAGACCTGGTCTCTCCAAAGCAACAACCAGGACCAGCTGGGACCATTCTGGACCAGCTGGGACCAACTGGGACCAGCATACCAGTGTTCCATTCTCTGTAAGCATCCTCTCCAAGTTCCTCGGTCTCTTCCTTTAGTCTCCGGATACACTTTGATCACACTTCTATGGCGTCTTCCCCGCCCCACATCCCATGTGCGCACACATATGTGGTTAATTTTGGAAGTCTTTTCACATGTGTCAATTATTCGACAGCCTGAGCCCCTTTGTCCTTCTGTCTGCAGTCTATTTGGGGATTACTCAATGAGGTTTGATCTCATTTTCACCAAAGGTTGCTTAGATACTCATTTCAATATGACTTTTCATTCGTAAAAGAAAAATGGCACTCGGTTATCTAGGATGGTGACATATGCTTTCCAAGTCTGTGACAAACTGACTGTCATGTTTTCCAACTCACCTATCACTAGTGAATAGTTTTTAAAGTGAGGAAATGAGTAATTATCACTATTTAATGATGTTGGGAAAGAGTGAGAGGTGGGCATTGAACTCCCAGAACTACTGCACAATCACAATGCCTTACCTCTTAATAAAATCTCAGAACTGCCAGACCACTGCGACACTTTCAGAGACTGGTTGTTTAGGACTCTGATAGGTCTCAGAAAACACTGGAAACAACTGCTTTCTAACCATTGTCATTCACAGAGGTAACTAGGCTCCTTCTGAGAGTCTAGGGTTGCTTTCCTGTGGAAGAGGCAGGAGGTCACACAAAGGCAGAGTCAAGAGCTTAACAGGGCTCAGTGGCCTCTCACAAGCACAATTTAAAGTTAAGCGTTTTAATCGGATTTCAGTGTTTCAGGTTATTTTGTTTAGTGAAAAGAGCTAGGCTCTGTGGAAGCTACTCTGCCTTTGAGGCTCAGGGGATACCCCAGGTAAAGAGAGGTGGAGAGAGCAGTCCAAAAGGAGAACCTAGGGAGGGACTTCAGATCTGGAAGAGCTAGAAAAGTGACCTCAGAGAGCTGAGTCTGTGCTTGAGAATTAAACTTGGGCAAAGCAGAGAGCAGATTTCTAGTTACTGCCTTAAACATTAGTTTCTCATTGGCCACGTGACGGGCTGAGCATGTGTACTGCTCTCTCTGGGGAGAATGAGAAACTGGAAAGAGCAGGTAATTCTGCATAATAAATGACAGCCTACAAGGCGGCCAGTTAGATGAAAGGATCTGGTTTTTATAATTTCATTCTTTCCATGAAGCAAACAGATGGTCACCTTTCAGCTGGAACACTGGCCTAGGGCTGAACTGCTTGGCAACCAGCGGCAGCTTTTGTTTCGTGGGATTTAGAATGACTTTTATTTTGACGGGAAACACAATGCTAGGTGTTGGAACTGGGGAAGGAGGAAAGGTATAAAGAAAAACAAGGTAGGACAGGAAAGCTACATTCCAAGGAATGTAATAATTTATGCTTTCAATATTGTATGTATGGTGTGCATGCATGCATGTGTGCAGGTTTGCAGGTGTGTAGGCTCACATGCGTGTGGAGGCCTCGAATAGATGTTTTGTGTCTTCCTCAACTGTTGTCTACTTGACGGCGGCAGGGTCTCTTGCTGAACCTGGATTGTGTCAATGCCAGCTACCCTAGTCAGCTAGTTTGCTCCAGAAATCCCCTTTCTGCCACCCACGTGCTAGAATTAAAGGTAGGCAGCCATATCCGCCTAGTATTTACACGGGTTCTAGAAATCTGAGCCCTTGTCCTCCTACTCATTGGATAGGCACTTTATCCACTGGGTCATGCAGCCCTGCATTTTGCAAAACTTCTCTTCAGCTTTGGTCACTGGTAGTCAATCATTCATGTGGATAACTTACCAAGCTGAGTAAGCAGGAATGTACTTTGGTGACTGAAACAAGGAGGCCCCAAGACGAGGGGTGTGAATAGCTAGCCAGAACAGTGGCGTCTTCTAAGTGCTTTTAAAAATTGATAGTTTCAGTTGGTTTTCAGTTCTTTTTAAATAATTTATTTATGCTTTATTTCATGTGCATTGGTGTTTTGCATGCATGTATGTCTGTGTCAGACCCTGGAGGTACAGACAGTTGTGAGCTGACATGTGGGTGCTGGAAATTGAACCCGGGTCATCTAGAAAAGCAGTCAGTGCTCTTAATGGCTGAGCCATCTCTTTAGCCCCTGGTTTTTAGTTTTTAAGATTACGAAAAACTGTAAGTCTCATGACAATCTTGGCTGTGTGAATAGATTATTATTCTTACAATGACTTGAACTCATTCAGGAAGGGACCTGGTGGTAATGCAGAGGCCATGGAGGAGTGAGGCTTATTGGCTTGCTCCCCATGGCTTACTTAGCCCGCTTTCTTATAGACCACAGGACCACCAGCCCACAATGGGCTGGGCCCTCCTCCATCAACCACTAATTAAGAAAATGCCCTACAGGCTTACCTACAGCCTGATCTTATTGAGGCATTTTCTCAGTTGAGGCCCCCTCAGCTTGGGTGGAGTTGACATAAAACTAGCCAGTACACAAAGGTTCTGCAAACGGCTCCACTTGCTCCTCCTCACTGACTGTGGATTCCAGGAAGATACTCAAGTCCTTAAAGGTGTGGCTTCCATAAACAACTCAGCAGAACTAATTTAATTAAAACTCAGAGAAACTTTATAAGGAAGGCAGATACAGCTGATCTTCTGGCCGCCGTGACATGAATAACTGCTTCAGAGTGGCCCTCACTGGGCAATGCTTTGTCTGGTGAATAGGAGAGAAGACTCTGTAGGTGTGGTGTTAGAGAGGCCCAGGTAGGCAGTAAAAATCCAGAGACAACAATGTATACAGAAGACGAGCGTGTCTAGAATTTTAAGTCTTTCTTCCTTCTTTTTATTTCCTATCTGTGCATTCGCTAGTTCTTTTGTCAGAGTGCATTCTTCTGGAGGCACTAAGGAAATGTCGGTGCTCAATATTTGTTTCCATTGTTCTGTCGTTTACTAATGAACAGATAAGGAGTTACACTGTGACATTTCAGGCCTGCATATCGAATACTTTGATCACCTTCAATCCCCTATTAGTGTATCCTGCTCCCTGGCGCACTGTTTTCCCTCATCTATCACAAAACCCTCCTACTTTTTTTTTAATCTCTATGGCTTTCTCCTTTTTTTGTCTAATTATTGTTGTTCCATTTATACATGCACATAAATGTATAAATACGGCCAGCTGTACTGAGTCTGCTTAGTGTTGTTCATATGGATATGTTTTCAGGGCTGAGCACTTAGTATTTGATAAATAATTAGTGGGTCACACTTGAGGAAGGCAGAGTCTCCCTCTCATCTGTCACAGACATCTTTTTAAAAATTTACTCTGATATATTTGAGGTTAGCACCCAATACAATGGTTTTGTTATGGCATTTTCATATATATACATATATTATACTTCATTCTAATTTCTTTCTGTCCTCACTGTCCTCCCTGCTTCACTCTGTCAAATTTATGTCTGAGTTAAAGAAATGGAGTCTAGAGACAAAAATGTGTGGATGAATAGGCAGGATGAAGGGAGCACACAGTAAAATTGTGCTCATACAAGTGTATGATGGTCCTTGAAAGTGTGTGTGTGCATGCATGTGTGTGTGCATGTGTGCTTGTGTGTGTGTCTGTGTGTGTATGTAAATGTGTGGAGGAATAGGCAGGATGAAGGGAGCACACAGTTAAATTGTGCATATACAAGTAAGTGTATGACAGTCCTTGAGTGTGTGTGTGTGTGTGTGTGTGTGCAATCCCCAATTCCTTGCCAATGAACCAAGAGTTCAGGGTACTATAATAAATCTCAATAACAAGAATAAATAATGGCATGCCTTATAGTGTTGGTAAGAGCTCCCAGTTCTTTCTTAGGGCATTATGGCTACATGCTGAGCCTCCAAGACCCGTTTGGTGAGGCCCATTTCTTGGAGAATTCCTTTAAGCTCATAGGTTGCTTTATATCTATTATCATGCTGCTTCTGTTATCGGAAATGCAACTTGCTCATCTTAAACATTAACTACCCTCTATTGAAATGCCATTTGCCCTTTCCTTATGGAAGCTGTTCTATAGTATTTTATTTGTTTTTCTGATTCTTAGAAAGTGGCTATGCTAACCACTATACCACAATGCTGCTTATCTCATTCTTTTAGTTCATGATCCTCTAAGTTTTAAAGTCTAAAATGTAGGAACTGTATCTTACTGAGTGGCTGGTTTATAATAAGCATGTTTTATTGTTTCAGTAACAGATGAATGAGTGAATGAATGAATGAATGAACGAATGAAGACAAACTTAAGTTCCACCTGTTTCTCCTGTCACTGGAAAGGTTAATATAATTCCTATTCAGACCTTACTTTCCAAGAAATTAGAAATTAGTGTGTATAATGCACACTATTCTCTTCTTTTCTTTTGCTGCATTTACTGAGTTCTTACATGTCAATCATTATGTGATTGCATTTAGTTTTTGTAACGAGACCACGGTGTGGGTATTATTATTTCTATGAATAAAGAAATAGAATCAAGAGAGATAGGTAATTTGGCCAAGATTGTGGTGCTGGGGGAGTGACAGAGTCTGGGGTGATGTCCATAGTCCACAGTGTTTCTACTCCTTCAGTGAGGCAGGCCAGATCTGACTCAGTTTCCTCAGCGTCACCTTTCTGCCTCACTCGCCTGCTTTGCCTGTTATTTCCTTAGTACACGCAGGCCCTGACAAGTGGGAATCTTTTTCTCTCCTTTTACCCACCTTGTTTTAAGTGGCAGTATCTTGTGAGATTCCTGGGACAGGGATCCTTTCTTCATTGGACGTAGGAAACCAAGGCTTTGGAGATTTGTCTAGTATTATTTATAGATCTTTCTGCCAGAGCCTGGGGTAGGACCTCTGTCTTCAACCACAGTGCCAAGCTGCTTTACCCAGAAGAAAATGCCTCAGGAATCCCCTTAGCAATCATTTGTAAAAGAGTGCAGAGGATTCTGAAATTTTAAGAAATATAACCTAGATCAGTGGTTCTCAACCTGTGGGTTGTGACCCTTTTGAGGAGTCAAATGACTCTCAGGGTCACCTAAGACCATCGGAAAACACAGATATTTATATTACAATTCATAACAGTACCAACATTACAGTTATCAAGTAGTAACAAAAATAATTTTATGATTGGGGGTCACCACGACATGAGGAACTGTGTTAAAGGGTCATAGCATTAGGAAGGTTGAGAACTACTGACCTAGATAAAGGTCCTCATTTTAGACATTCAGCCTAGGAAAGGCAGGGTTCATACTCAAGACATGTAGAGAAGGTCAGCAGAAAGAAGGGAGCTAGGACACCAAAGCCTCCTCAGCAGATCTGGGACTCATTCCTGACTTAGGTGCTCAGTCCTTGCTGATCGATAGATAATATAAAATGTAAATGATCCATATCCAAACCGAGCTGGTGATATCTTCCTGTCACAGTCCTTGGCTTGTATACAAAGGGTGGTTTTTCTTTTTGTAAAGTTCCTTTCCTTCAGTTGGCACGATCTCCTCTTACTGGATCACCTTCTGTTCTTTCCTTGACTGTGTGTTTCCGTCTCCTGACACTTCCTCCCAGCCACAGGCCTCTCCACCCCACATCCCATCCTCCCACCCACCAGTTCTCTGTTGCCACCATGGATATGGGTACCACGTTTGCCAATCAGCGCCATTTGTCTCCCTTCCCGCTGGGCTCCACATGTACCCAACTAAGGCCATTCCAGGGTTGTCATCCTGCATCAGGACTGCAATTGCTGAAATATTAATGACACCCTCTGTGAAAAATAACACCAGGAAGCTTCTCATTATAAATTAAAACTGCAGAGAAGCAGCAGCAATGAAATAGAGGAACTCGGCAAAAACACATTATTAAGAAGTTCTTAAGAATTAAGACAGAGGAGAACATCTTTTGTTCTCTTTTGCCCATCCCGACACTGGGATCTTGCTTCAGGAAATGTAGCCTCTGTTGGCTGAGAGTCACCATCTCACCACCTAGCTGGGGCGTGTAGCCAAGCGTACCTACCCCCTTGGTGTTGCTGTTCTAGTTGCTTTCCTGAGCCTACCCAGAGAGAGGTTGAGGGAAGGGTAGCAGAGGTAAGAAAAGAATAAGCAAGTGATGTGGGCAAAGGGAATATGAGCTTCTTATGGCTACAGTTTCACGTGACATACTGGGATATGGACAACTGGGAGGCACCAAGGGGAAAGTAGCTAGATTCAGAGTCAGAGAACCATGGTCCCATCCTTTGTCCGATCCTTATGTGACATGAGCGCTTAGCACCTGGTGTCTTAATTATCTGATTCCTCCAACCACATCACATCATGACCATCATTATGTTCTTCAAGCCTTGTCACAAACCACAATGTGAGGCTGTATTTTCAGAATGAGTTAGTTAATGAATAACTGAAAGGGGAGGGGGAGAGGACACAAAATGACCTTTGATATTGATAGTGAATATTGATTCTTTTATTTTTTTATTGTGAGAAAGAAGGTACAAGAGATGTCACCAGAGAGAGTAAGACAGTGTCATCTCTACAGAATTCACTTCCAAGCTACATGGGAAAGGGGGGTGGATCCTTCAGGACCAGTCCAGATAGGTGCCATCAGCTCTCCCGTGGTTCATGGGGATACACCAGCCTTCCTAAGAATACTGGGCATGTCCCAAGCTTCTGATGACCGAAGATCCCTTTTCTCCTGGTCACTCTTGTCTCCCCACGTTCCTAATCAGACTCTCATTCTCTCATCTTCCACTGTTTCCATCTTGAGCCTGATTCTCAC
Organism: Ellobius talpinus; assembly: GCA_001685095.1. Taxonomy (NCBI): domain Eukaryota; kingdom Metazoa; phylum Chordata; class Mammalia; order Rodentia; family Cricetidae; genus Ellobius; species Ellobius talpinus. Next base: position 26,160 of record LOJH01000318.1, on the reverse strand, counting down.
AGGTTCTCCTGGCCCTTGGATTCATTTCCATTTTGGGGTGTGTTGACATATGTCTTTGAATGGAAGAAGTTCTTTCAGCCTGATGTCTCAGCTCGGTCCTCAAACCCTCCCACCTCCCCCTTTCACCTCCAAGTCCCCTCTCTCCTGGAGCACATGGATCTTCACTTGGACTTCTATGTACGTGTGACCCCCCCCTCCATGGAAGGAGAGAGTGGGTAGTTCCCTTAAGACAGAGAGTGCTTCTCCACCCCAGGTGAGGTCTCTGGGTATCACTCAAATGGACTTAACTGTAGAGAATCTTTATCTCAACTCCTCCTTTCTCTCTCTCTCCCTCCAAGCTCCCTAAGCTGAATTTGACGCTCAAGTTAGAACGAGAACAGCAGCAAGGCATTGGCAGGTGCTCTGGGAGGCAGGCGGCAAGAACGTGGGCGTTGTATATGTGGTATGCAAGGAAGCCATCAGCAGCAACTGGAGAGGGTTGTTACGGAAAGTGTTGAAAGTGAGAAACCAGACTGAATTGTGGGTTTGTTTATATGTGTACTCCTGGTGAGAAAGGCCCAGGCAGCTGACACCGTAGCTCCCATCTCAGGGAAAGAGAGCGAAAGAAAGAACTGCAGATGTTCTAACAGATATTAGCCTGTGAGACAGGAATCCCTCAGGACGCCTTGCCCCTTGCCCTTCACCCGGGCCGGCAAATCTAAACACTTGCGAATTCACAGTCGTAGTCAGTCATCCGGCACATTATGAACTTCCACTGGCGATCCCTGTGGGAGGAGAACCAGACGAACGTCAGTGAGAGCCGAAAGAGTCACTGTGGGCAAACAGCCTTGACGATGGGCTCTGGCAGGATATCAGAGCTGCAGGGGTGCCTCACCTTGTTCTTAGGAGACTTTGCAATAACGACTCCAGGCAGCCAATGGGTTTGTAAGGTTAGTTGGCCCCTTACTGGCTATAGGCCATAGGGAGGCTCTTATTCAGGGCCAGAGGTTAGGTTAGTTCTCCGTGGCTGAACCTCCAAGGTGCCTCCAGGATTTACAAGTTCATGGCTCAGAATAAAAGCATTTATTAGCACCGTCTCCATTTCACTCTATTTCATTGTGAAAAACTTCCTCCTAAAAGGCCATCTATTGTCCTGCCAACCCTTCCTTTCTACCTAGTCAGTACTCTTCATGACATGGGATACAGGAGGTGCACTGTGTTTCCCCATTGAAACCACATGTAAGGTGAGTGGCGACAACTCAAGACACCTTCCAGGGGGAAAGAGAAAGGCTGCTGTTCTCGCCTATTGGAAATGGAATGGCCTGTTTAAGGGATGGGATGGATTTGAGAGGGTATAGAACTGCTCAGTTTCATAAAACAGGGTGTGGATACCTGTGTTTGCTAAGCTTAGGACCGTGTTCTTTCTTCAGCCATTTGCAGGGACTATCTATGCTGCAGAGCATTCCCGCAGTCTGATACTATTTAACCATGGCAGGTACCCTTGTCGTTATGAAGCCCCTTGTGCTTCCAATGTGCCCAGCCCTGCATCAGAAGCTCTATGACTACATGTTCCTTCAATAATCCCCACAGTGACTCATTGTTTTGTGAAGAAACAGGCTCAGTGAACTAAGACTTGCTTTAAAGGATTACAACTGATAGGTGATGGTATCAGATTTCAAGTGTGCTGGCCTTAAATCTTGCTCTTTCTCCTATACCACTCTGTTTCCCTTGCCAGGTGACTGTAATGCCACCAGAGGACACAGCTGTCGTGCGCTTTGCATAATCCCAATGAAGTTTGGAACTACTTGCTCTGTAGCCAACCAAGCAATTTCTTCCAAACACAGTCCTTTCTCCTCCTCCCATTTCCAACCTCCAGGTGTCTAATTTGGTGTCTCCTAAACACTACAGCAGGTGGTACCTGCATCCAGCTTTTGAATGAGAAGTGTGTGGGAATGACCATGCTATTCTGGGCAGGGGATGGGAGCAGTAAGCGAATAGCCCAAGACAGGCTTCCTAAGTCTGTTTTTCCATCTTTTTCCAGCTTTGTCTGTGCAGAGCCATTGGGGATAGTGTTGTTCTCCAGCACACATCTTTGAGGACCTAGGGGAATGAGCTGTGCATTGAAATTCGTTCTCGTAAAATCATCCACAGAGGATATGGCTTGCTTTAGATGATTAATAAGCTGGTGCTGTGTGTGTTTTCTAAGTGAATTTAATTATCACAGCTAAGAAGTGCATATCTATGCAGGAAGAAGATAAGGAAGATCTTGTGGCCCAGCATTCGTGTTATTCTTTGAAGAGGCAGTTAACAGATACTGGGAGAAATTTGGACTTTGTCCTAAAAGAATCAAGGGGTCCAGCTGGGTTCTGTTTTCCCTCCCAGACAGTACCTTTCAATTAGGGGCTCAGGGGCTACCATGGTATATTTGTCGATGGCTTCAAAGAGTTTTACTTATCACGCTGAAGGTGTGACAGTGGGTTGGCCTAACACCTAGAGACTTGCAGGACAGACACCTGCAACAAAGAATCATCTCTACCTAGGGGGAGAAACTATTCCAGGAGGAGGCTTCTATGAGCTGCACAAGGAAGGGAAGCCCTTGCTCTGAAGGTATTTGTCCAGTGGAGGTGGGGGGCGAGCATACCATCCTGAACAGAAAGGAAGAAACGAAAACTGTGGACCTTCAAGCCATTGAATGTTAGCAACTGCAGCAAAATTACATGGGCATGCTCCATGCTCGCTCTTCCTTCCTTCCTTTCTTCCTTCCTTCCTTCCTTGATTCCTTCCTTCCTTCCTTCCTTCCTTCCTTCCTTCCTTTTTTTTAATCTGGCAGGAGGAGGGATTCATTTTAAAACCATCCAGACACACCATACCTCAGTCTTCAGTGAGTCTTTACAATTTATGTGACCAACCATTTCCAAGACAGCAAGAACTGGCCATTTTAACTGCCAAAAAATACTTTACACCAATTTTGGGTGATATTCGTTCTTTACTGTTTTCCTGCTATATTATTAACCAGAAAACTCAGAACCAGTTTCCCCTTTAACCTGGGGAATCTTTAGGAGCACTGGACACTGGTACTATCTTCTGAACTTTGGCAGACATTTTGCTGTTCAATGACATTAGATTTTTGCACTCTTTGAGTTATTGGGTCTGTATTAAAATATAATTGCTGTGCAGCACACCACTCAATTGTTTCTCCTCAGCAGGGTGAGTTTATCCTAAGCCCCATTCCTTTTTGAAACTGTAGATGTTAGGAAACAGGTAACTAAATAAGTTAAAATCCTATCTCTAACAAAAACAAGTTGCATATGAGAACTGAGGTGTTCTCCTGTGGGGAAACAAGAATCTTTGTTTGTGGAGCCTGGAATATGCAATGTGCTTTTCCAAAGCTATTTTGTATTTTTAAAAGTTATAATCCACATTAAATAAGTTAACAGCAGTTAATTGAGATGTAACTGCATTTGAAAGCATAGACAAAAAAGACAAATGGCATTCAAATTGCTCCTAGTCTGTTAGCTAATGAGATTTTGCTGTCAGCTCTATTAGGTTTGCAAAACCCGAGTGGGTGATCTTTCTGGAATTCATTTTTGTGTGACATCATTATCACCTGATTAAAAGTAGTCACATCAACTCTTAAGGTCTGAATTTCTCCATATTTTTCATGTATTAATAGAGAACTAACCACAAGGTTTACATGAAGATCACGTCTACAGGAATTTTGAATTTTGTTTTCTTATGGTTTGGGTGTATTTGGGAGAGGACCACAAAAGAATAACAGGAGAAGTGGGAGTGGCTGAGGGTGCAGGTTGGTATTGTTTTTCTCGAGTTACTCAAGTCTTCTTTTCATTCAAGAAAGATTCCCACTTAAATCATGGAATGACTTGCTCCTTTTTCATTTCTAGATGTGATGAGTTAGATCACATAGTCCACATATTAATGTATGCCACAACATCTGTGTGCTGTAAACAAGTGTCCAATGTAGTCATAGTACTAAGTAGTACTAAGAGGTAAGGGTTGTGGGGACTGGTTATGTCAAAAAGATGCTGCCCTTGTGACTGGTAGTAGTGCTTTGGTAAATAGGTTCAGTGCAACTGTCTTGTCCATCTGCTGTATGGGGACACAGTGAAAGGTCCCATCTTTGAAGCAAAGAGCAGTCCTTACCATATATCTGCTCCTTCTTTGATCTCATATTCCCCAGCCTCTGGGACTATGAGGAATAGATTTCTGGTTTTTATAAATGGTTCAGTTTCGGGTGTTTTGCTCTAGCAGACTGAGCATACCAAGAGAATGGATTTTGTGTGTTCTTCCTTGCCAATCCCCTCCTCTTCTTTTCTCTCCCCCTTCCTATAATTCTAAGTGGGAAGCACACAGCGAGGCACAGGACTAGAGAGGGTCCAACTCTTTCAACTGTTCCAACCTGTTCTTGTTGTGCCAAGCACTTTCTGAAGCCAAGTACAGGAATTGCTCAGACCATCAAGGGACGCCAATGTCCATCAAGTTCCGACTCTGCTGTGGAGTAGGCTGGTATCTTTCCTCCTTGGAAAGGTCACTCTGCCTTGTGAGGCAGATCCTGAGGACTCTCACTGGCTCCTTCTACCTAACCAAACCCACAGTTAATCCTTGACTAAGTAGGAAACTAGAGTATGGAGGTCAGTGGGTAAAAATACCCACAGTCAGGATCCTGGCAAGTAGCGGTCCTGAGCCTGCTGGAAAAGGGGTGACCCTCCTCACCTTTCCACCGCAGAGAAAGTGGTTGTTGCTCCCCGGATGTAGTAGTCATAGTTATAGGAAATCATGTCCATTTCTTCCCCATAGTGGCCTGGGTATTCTGTTGTCAGCCTGTGTGGAGAGAACAAAGGATTGGAGCAAACAGAAGGCTCACGTGAAGGAGAGGGGCAATCGGATCTGGAGTTAGATGGTTTCCGCCAAGCCCAAATGATAGGGGTCTTCTTCTGTTTCTCGTCTCCCTTTCCCTAACCATTGTCCTGTGCACTAAGCACATGCAGTAGCAGCAACTATAACTGGAACATACGCAGAAGGCTCCCAGTCTTTGAAGACATGCTACATTATTTCCATTCTGTTCAAGTCAGCCTGTTTCACATTGGATCATGCCTGACTCACTATTAGATCATAAAATTGCTTGAACTGATTACTGTTAGCTCTCTAATGCTTTACATTGATTGTCAACCTAAAAGGGTCTAGAGCCACCGTGGAGACAAATCTCTGGGCTTGTCTGTAAGGGAATTTTATAGTTTGGGTTAACTGGTTAGGAAGATCAGCTTAAATATAGATGGTGCCATCCCATGGGCTGGGCTCTTGAGCTAAATAAAATAATGGAAACAATTCATCAGTATTCATCCCTCTTTGCTTCCTGACTGGATACAATCTGGAGCTGCCTCTACCTCCAGCTGCCATGACTTCTCTGCCATGATAGATTGTACCCTGGCACTGTGAGAAAAAAAAAAGCCTTTCCTTCCTTTAGTTGCCTTTGCCACAGCAATGAGAAAAATAACTGAAATACCAGCTTCAAAAAGAACGCGACAGAACAGAAAGTGTCAGGTCACATGGTGCATTGCCTGCAATGGAGTCTATGTGTGAAAACTTTATTCAAGTGTATATATATGCACTTATTATGTGCAGATATTATGTAACAGTTTAACACACATTTCTTTTGTTGTTGTTGTTTTGTTTTGTATTTTTTTTTTGGAAAAAGCGTTTCTCTGTAGCTTTGGAGCCTGTCCTGGAACTAGCTCTTTTAGCCCAGACTGGCCTCGAACTCACAGAGATCCGCCTGCCTCTGACTCCTGAGTGCTGGGATTAAAGGCATCTGTCACCACCGCCCGGCCAACACATATTTCTTATCATGACTAATTATTGTAATCGTGTTTAAAATAGCCGGCTAAAATGTGAGCTTTGCAAAGATACAGCTCTATCCGAGGCCATTGTTGCTCTGGCAGCTCAAATACTTCCTGCTACTTGGCAAATATTTTCTGAATAAATAAATGGCTTTTGGAGAGTAATTTAATTGGTTTCCTGGTCTACTAAAATTGAAAGTTATCCTGTACATTTTCACTGCAGCTAGTGAAAGTGTGTGTAATATAATTACATAAGGCAGGTATGGAGTCATTAAATAATATTCTCCACCACCAGCATTGGCACCTCCACTTCCTTTCCTTATTCTTCCTGTTTTATTCTCAAAGACTGAATCAATCCGGGAACAAATTTAGACTCCTCTCAAAAAGAAAAAACAAAAACAAAAACGAAAACAAAGACTGCATGTCTTTTCTGAGACAGGTCTCACGTAGCCTACTGGGCCTTGAGCTCACTATGTAGCTAGGATAGCTTTCAACTTTTCACGCTTCTGCCTTTACCTCTCAAGGGCCAAGATTACACACACACTCCCACTCCTGATTCAGTCTGTATCCCCAGGGCTGCTCAGGAAGCAGCTCATTTGTGAGTGTCAGTAATCACATGTGATTTGGGTTTGCCAGGCCATTGCGTATCGAAGATAGGACGATCTCCCTTTCTGTGGTTAATGGCCTTTCTCTCAAGACTGTAAGGATTTTCACAAGATCCTCGTTTACAAATCAGAAGGGTTGATGGGAAGGTCTACAAGGAGTGCTTAGGAGCGGCAAGACCAAGGTCAGCCCAGGGGAAGTGGGACTTAGAAATCTAAACTCACTCTTTGGGTTCTTCTTAGTCATTCCCTGGCCTGCACGGCTCACTCTCTTCTATGCTTTGTCTTCTTTGAAGACATCATCACTAGGCCTCCTTAGATACCAAGCCTCACCTGGAATGGTTGAATGTATTTTTACTTGATATTTTATGAAGGGAAAAATCTCTTTTGTGCTTGTAAAGAGACCCTGAAACAACACTTCTTTTGTCTAACAACAAAAAAATCTAGCTAAGTTCTTCATCGGAGAACCTAATGAGGCCTCATTTGGGGCCCACCGGCTTCTGATCTGAGGATTTGGGGACAGCTATAGGACAGCTTGCTCAGAGACAGAGGGGGCTGTTGAGAACAGGCAGAATAAAGAGGGATTTTGAGAGTGTTTTCTGTATTTCATAGAACATGTTCTAGAACTTTAAAAGACAGCATTTAGACACAATGCATAAACCTTAGTTACCAAGCATTTTTATTTCTGCTCTAGCGATATTGCATTAGGCTCTGCCCAATTACCCAAACTGGTTGGCTGTTGTTTCCATTGACCTTTTGCTCTTTTTTCAGATCACTTGGATAGTTAAAAACATTTGGGATAAAGTGGGAAAAAAAAGCTTGCATTTAAAATAAACACCAATGAGTATTAGGTCCTAGAGGGGCAAACAGTTCTTTAATGCTTTTTCTGGTGAGAATTCATTATTCACTTTATAGAGACCAGGTGGGGTCTTCTGTTCAGGTGGGCAGGTTTTTCTAGGAAGCCTCTCTATGGTAGCAGAGTCGGCTGTCCTCTAAATGTCTGGAACTTTCCTGGGAGGGTGAGGTGTGTGCCCCTGGTATGTTTCCATCTTGGTCCCAGTTAGGTTTAGCTTTGATTTTCAGTTGTGTTTTCTTTTGTTTTCATCGTAAAATCAGGAGACTGAGTTCGCACTTTCTTCCAGAACCTTGGATTAGGAGAATGGTGAAGGAAGCTGGGATCAAAAAATGCTGAAGTAGAAAGGACCCGGTCATTGGTAGTGTGTGAGCCTTCCAAACACCACTGATAGCAAGAATTTCTGTTTCAATTCAGCCTAGCATTCCATATTTTTCGTTCAATAGATATATGCTCATTTATTTTTAATGGCATCACACATACACACACAATGTCCTAATGAATAAAAAACCCTAGTAATAGTTCTTCTTTAAACTTAGAGCTAGAACTGAGACAAAGTGTTCACATTTTTCAGAAAGTTAAAAGAGGACAAAGGAAACAGGATGATCATGTTTTATTGGACATGGTCTTGGCTTCCTTAAGGGTAGGAGAGAGTTCAGTGTGGTTTCAGCTTTCTTATGAATTACTGTGTAGTTTCAGACAGCTTTTTGGCAAAGTCCCTCATAGAGAGTATTGTCTCACATTTCTAGCCCAGACAAGATAATCAATTAAACCTGAGGCTTGGTAAGATAAAGGGGAGGACAATATATTAAAGAAATAAGCTTATTTTAAAAGTACTTCTGAGCAATATATGGGACCATATTCTCTTTCAGTTAAAAAAATCATTAAGTGTAGGTATATGCATGTGTGTGCATGTATGTATATGTGTGTGTGCATGTGTGTATCCACATGTGTGTATGCTCATTTCCCCTACCACTTTCAGTAAATAGTTATTGCTCACTTTTTGTTCCAAAGCTTGGAGAACTTGGCATCTTAAGCTTTGTACAACTTCTTGTGTCAGATAGGGATGAACAAGATGGAGAGAAATTAAATGATGCCTTGATTATGAGCAGCCAAAAATTAGTTTGAACTGAAGGAAGATTGACACCGGACTTTCTCATCCATGATAGTTGAACCACTGAAATTGTCAGCAGCTGCAAACGGATTCAATTAACCATGTCTAACCACGTCACAGGGTGACTGACAGAGAGATCTCTTTAAAGCATCACTGGTACATGACACCATACACATCTTTTATGAGCTAGTTTTCAAGGGGATAGAGGAGACACTCAACAAGTACAGACTTTATGTGTCAAGATTGGCTTACCTTTTACACTTAGAACAAAGAAGATACTAGTTTCTGACAGGAAGTCACTGGGAACATTCTTAAACATCCCAGTCTATTCATGATCAAGCTGCTTGCATAAGGCCTTCCCAGGCAACAATAAGGAAGGAGGATACTCCAGGGTAGATGACTTTGTTAGTGCCCTAACGTTCTTAATTCATGCTACATTGGAACTTGTTTGAGCTATTTTTGCAAAGACAGAATGATAAAAACCCAAATGGGCTTATGTGTAAAAACAATAAAAATAAAAAGACACAACGTGAAGAGTCCATGTCCTCCGCAGTCACTTAAGTGCCCTTCTTGGTGTAGACAGACTGAATTCTGGGGACTTGGTCTGTGACAAACATCAAATGGTCATGCCTATCCTCTGAGGCATTTGGGGGTTTATATTTCAAACAGTTCAGATACGTATCACCACACAGGGGAAGCATAGTTCCCGGGATGTCTGGGACTTAAATTAGAAGAGGAAAGTCCCTGAACTTTTTTCAAATTGCTGTTTTGGAAGTGAGCCTCCAGCTCGTGCTTCAAGGGCTGGTCGGCAGTCACATTCGTTTTGATTACTGTTGACTGTCATCAGCCATATTATCTCCTGGCTACCCTGGCCTGCACATCAGCAAGGACAGCTTCACCTCTGACTTCTCCCTTCCACTAGCCAAGCCCTTCCCCCCCACACCATTAGCTGTCGATTGTAGCTTTGCCTAGTGTTTGATCTGTGTTCTTAACTTTCTTCCTGTATTGAGAGGCAGATAGCTGTGCACTATACAAATAACAAGGGATCTGGAGGTTAGCGAGACCTCTTTGAAAAGCTCACTCCTTTGAAGAAAATGACAGCTCTGTACCTCAGTTTCTCCACGAGCACAGGGAAGATATCAATAGATAGAGCAACAGAATCATTTGCTGTTAGGAGCTTATCCTAACTCTATGAATGAAGTCATTTCATATCCATTCACTTTCAGTAGCTGACTGGTTAAATGAATGAAGAAATGAAAGTGGCTACTAGAATCCTGTGGATGGAAGTGGGCTTATCTGTAATTGAGAGGTTTGTTTTGTTCTAAGTAGTTCACAGCTTGGGTGAACTGACTTCTAGACAATCAGCCACATCCCTGAAATTTCTGTTTTTTGAAGTCTGAACACAAGGGATGCATCTCCGATATGCAGGCAGCAAACAGACATCAACATCATAAAACAGGGGTCAGTAACTGTGCAGCCACTACAGCTGATGAAAGGGACAAATGATTTTGCTCAAGCTCAGAGGAACTGTGTCTGCCAGATGGAGTGAGTGCAGTGCAAGGAGCTGGTTGTTAGTTAAGTACAGGAACCTCCAAACTCAGTGTGCACTCGTTTAAAAGGTAGCTTTCAGGCTGGTTTTCTTAAGATGTGGGTAGCTCCATCTCTGCAATTATAGCTCCTAGCTTGCTCAGGGGATTCAGTGTGGAAACTTCCCCTTCACCAGGCCTCTGGGAAAGGTGCTACAGGAGACCACTCAAGCAGAGTAGGGTGACAGACTCCCAGATGGAGGGCCTAAGAGGTCATTCCTGAACACAGCATCACAGGAACGGTCTTGCCAACAAACCTCACCTGGTGTTAATATCTGAACAACAGGCTGTGAGTTAAATATTCTCTTTGACTGGATCATTCACAGTGAAAGGGGAGAGACAAATGCTCTCCTTCCCGAATCTTGTTGTGGACTAGAAATGTCCAGGAATTAAGCAAAGCTGCTCTCTGCTTTATGACCTGGACACAAGGAGGGGTGGGGGCAGTGGTGGAGAATGCTCAGTCTGACTGCCATGGCAAGCCAGGCTGAAAGGCAATGTGAAGGTCACTTAAACAGGTGACGGTGTCCAAATAGATCATCCAACAAGCCTACCAAGCAGCCTTAGATCCAAAGAAGAAACATTTAGAGAGAAAAATAGTCGCTCAATTCAAAACCCTCCATTCCCAGGATGCATTGGACCCACGCAGTTGGCAGACTGACTGGGTTGTGACCTGCAGCAGCTGGAGCTGCTTGAGGGCAGGGGATGAGTGCAGAAAGTCTCTGGAGGCTTGTGGCTCCTTTGGTGACGTGTGTTTGTTGTTTGCAGATCACTGGGCTAAGAATTTGGATTCTCACATCTAAATAAATATGCACTACATTTATATATTCAACCAGTCCAGTGGGAACCGATTAGTAATGGCATGTCTGCATCTAACAGGAATGCACTTTCTTGCCAGGTTTCAGTAATGCTGCAATATCCAAGGAGACTCTTCTCAGGATGAAATCAGAATAGTACCTTGGTTCCCACCAAACAAATAATCCCACAGGCATCTGGGAGTTGGTGATGATTTGTTTTTTTTTTTCTAGCCTAGAATATTTCTGAGTCTCTAAACGTTTGGAAGTGCTGAGAAGCCAGACATTTACTTGACAAGCTCCACATGCATGCTGCAGAGAGCTTTCCAGAGTCGAGGAGAGGCTGGCTATCGTAGAGCACGCCCGTAATCCCAGCACTCCCAGAACATTAAGGCAGGAAACGTTTGCTGAACATTTGAGGAAATCGTGATCTACAAAGTAAGTTCCAGATCAGCCAGGGAGACATAGAGTTTGCATCAAACACGGACCCAGAGACTGAAGAGATGTCTCAATGTTTAAGAACTCCCACTGTTCCTGAAGAGCCAAAGTTCAATTCCAAGAGTCCATATGTGGTGACTTATAACTCCAGATCTAAGGAATCTAATGGTCTCTAGATTTTATGGGTGCCTGGATATTCATGTGCACAAGCATGCACACACACACACACACACACACACATACACGCACGCACGCACGCACACATGCACACACACACACTTAAATTGAAATAAATCTTTAAAACAAATAACAATAAAAACAAGACAAAGTAGGAGGAACGGTCTATCCCTCCATGTGTCTAGTTCTGCCATTTAATTCAAGTCAGTTAAAGTGTTGTAAGAGAAGGTTCCAAACGCAAGGTTTACCAGCATTTTGCTGTGGGGTGGTGAGCATTGTTGTCAATTCACTATGCGGGGCTATTAAGAGGATCAGGCAGAATAATGAACACAAGAAAGGGTTTTTTTGTTGTTGTTGTTTTTTATCGGCTATTAAAAAGCCACTCTGCCAGTGTCAGTCTCACTGTGCTGACTGCTCTTAGGGATTGCAGGATGTAGCTATTCTTTTGACAGCTTTTATATTAAGGGCCAGGCAGTATGCTGAGATACTGAAGAAGTGAGAATTTATGACCTTGGGATTTCATTCAATTTAGAAAGGTGTAATATAGCACCATGACTCAGGCAATTTAAAGATCCCGCTGAAGTGTCTAGACAGCCTTCGGACAGTGAGTCATACGCTGTCTTCTGCGGTGTTTAGCGCATGCTCATCCTGCCACTGTTCCGAGGTCTCCCTGGAAAATGCACCACTTCCACAGGCCACCGGATGAACTCTCGGCTCTCACACTCTGCTGTCTGAGGTAGAGTCAATCACATTGAAGCCCTCATTTGTGAAGTCTGCTTCTGAACTGACTTGTGATGTTGTTCCCCTTACCTTGTGATTCTGACCAATGGTGATACATCTGGACCTGGGGTGGGGTGAGGGAAAATGAGGAGCTGGGGTTGGGAATGCAGAGTACAAGATCACTGAAGACCGAGGCTTGGGAATAAATTTTATGAAACCTGAATGTTTATGTCAGTTCAAGAAAAGTTGCTCATCTCATTTTGACCACTGTTAACTATCAAGGCTCTCTGTTCCTGTGCGTATTTTTATAGTCATTACATTCTTAGTATTATAAGTGACGAGCTACATCTAAGGGGGATTTGTCTAAAGAGAGACAGGGCATGTAATATTTATGGGGAAGCAACCCAGATGACAGCTGCAGTCTGGGGCATCATTAGATCAATAGCGGAACTTGGCACACAAGGATTTATCTTTATCAGGCCTTGGCACCCAAGTGAACAGGAGAAGCTTCAAGCATCAGTGTCAAAGTGTTGACACACAATACAGAAGGCCTGAGAAGGCAGGGCTTTCGCCTTTGTCCCAGCCTTCTCTTCATACATTCTCAACCTCTGTGGTCAGTCAGATTTTCTAAAGCCAGGAAGCACCAGGCATTTATCTGCTCGATGGCTGAAAGCCTTGGGCCCTAATCCCATTCCCTCTTGTTCTGTTTGTCCAGGACCCCAGGCAGCAGCCATGACTGTCTGGCCGCAGCCACTGCGGGCTCTCTCACTCATCTTGGCAGAGACCCCAGGCTCTCGCTGTGGTGGAAATGTGCCTGTCCCAGATCACTCTTCCTCTTCCTGGGGAAGAACGACTCAGTGCAACCCCCACTCCTCTGCACATCCAACTCCTTTCACGTGTTCTGGTTTCTGCAAGGCATGCTAGGCCTTGCCTGGTGTTTCTGGATAGCGTCTGCCTCTGAAAGGTCCCTTAGATGGCCCCTCCTGCCATTGGGAAAGTGGAGGGAACACTACTTTAAAACAGGCCAGCTTTGTGTGATCACAGCCAATAACAATGACAGGCTCCTGTGATCTCATAGAACCCTCTCACTATAAAACCGGGGAGTTGGCTAAAGTCTTCATTAGTTGACCAAATGTGAGAGTCCGTTGTGTGCCTGATGTTCCTAGAAGGATGTGGGATCTGGGGAGAGAGGTCAGTTAGTAAAGGGCTTCCTGCATAAGCATGGAGACCTGAGTTTCATCTCCAGCACCCATGTCAAAATTTGAGCATAGTGGCTCACACTAGTGAACCCAGCACTGGGGAATCCAAGATAGGAGGCTACCTGGGGCCCATTGGTCAGCCAGTCTAGACTAAACACAGTAAGACCCAAGTCCCAGGGAGAGACTCTCGAAGAAAACCAGGTGATGTCTCCTTACGAGCTATATCCCAGGTAGATATTTAGCATCCACACGCATGTGCACCTGCATCTGAACACATATTCATCCACATACAAACAAACACACATATACACACAGAAATAAAAGTTCTTTTTAAATGACTTCGCATGTATCAGCACAAAGATCTCCATGAGCACAGAGCTTATAAGGCAGAAGTGAGAGGGTGGGGATGGAGAATAAAAAAAATCTACTTAAGTTAAAAACAACAACCTATTTTCTGGAAAAAATTACCTTCCTCCGCACGTCCCCCAGAATCACTTAACTGCACCCCCAGCTGACAGATATTAAGAAACCAGTTATGACTGGGAATGTGGCACAGACCTGGAACACTTGACTAGAATGCTGGAACCCCAGCACTGCAAGAAAGCAAGAAACTTCTGCCTAGGGTTCAATCTCTCTTCTCTCTCTCTCTTTTATCCCCCTCTCGTGTGTGTGTGTGTGTGTGCGCACACACACACACACAAGAGGGAGAGAGACAGAGAGAGAGAGACAGAGACAGAAACAGAGACAGAGACAGACTAAGATCCAAGCACTCTGCTAGACAGACACTGGATACAAAGATCAATGTTTTTTCTTATACTAGGTTCTCAAAGTCTAGGTGGAGAGAAGCGTACATACATAAGTAGAGTGTCACAGTGTGTTGTACACCTGTGAAGGGTCAGGGTTACCTACATCTGAGCCTCAACTGCCTGAGGATGCCTACCCTCTCAATTACACACTGCAAACACTCCTCTGGGTCAAACACTGATACTATCTATGATGCATTTCTTTGGAAACTTAAAAAAATAAAAATCTTGTTAATGTGGTAAATACATCACTAGGCTGATGGCTATTTTCACTTGTTTTTTAGATGCATTATTCTCCTTTTAACTGGCTTGGAATGCCTTGCTACAAAGGATGCTCACTGTAGTGTCAGAAGAGCCATTCTCTTGGCAGATAGGAAGGGGGGATTGGTTCATCCCTAGTCTCCCTTGCTGCTTTAGAACCCAAATCCTCTTTGCAGACTGGAACCTGGATTGCCCCTTGGCTAACACACCTCTGGAGTGATTACAGTGTAAGGACTCACCACAACCTCAAAGATCTTTCGGGGCTTTGAATTTTAACCTGCATTTCAGGGGTTCTGAGAAGCATGCCATTGGGTGTCCTTGGGGAGTCTGAAGACTCCGGACATTCTTCATACAATTTTGCATAAATTGGTAAGTATGCTTTCCTTCCAGATCACTAACTGTCATTTTCATCTGTTTTTTTTTTAATGGAAACACAGTAAACAAACATCACCACCATTTCATCATTTTCAGTGGCGCCCTAAGGTTTCCAGAGAAGCGAATGTGACTTTCCAAAGATGGGGCAGTTTCAGTGGGGCGTGGGCCAGAGACTGCAGTGAACAGTAGCATGGAGGCTGCAGCTAAGGATTCCCCTTCCTTTACCAGCCCTCCTTGGGCCCAATACAGCATGCAGAGTTTTAGTCTTCAACTCAGGATCTGCCCCTGCTGAGTCAGTAGCCCTTGGCACACACCTGCTAGGGTGGGGTAAGAAGTTTGTTGGAGATAGAGGTTTCTGCAAGCTGCTTCAGACACTGGCTGACTTTGAGCCCTGAGTTCACTGTCATTACAGCAAGAGGAAAACTGCTAAGCTTTTTTTTTTTGCGGGGGTGGGGTTGTGGGCCTCTAGAGACATCATGAACCTCTGGGGCGTCTGTGGAATAGCATTGCAATTGCAGAGCTCAAATAGATCCTTGGGCTGTCCTCCCAAGCATCTGACTACAGAGAGACAAATCACTTGCGTGAGCCAAGCTTCAAATGTTGAAGGTTTAAATGCCTGGATTGTTTGTGGACCAAAGAATTTGGGCTGAGTTCTGTTGTTAACACCGGGTGTGAGTTAGTGGGGTAAGCACATGTATATGTACTCTCCTAGACAATTGGAAGGCAAGGTCAGGAAGCACCTGGCTTCAGTTCAGTTCAGGGAGAGAGAAGGACACAGGACATCACAGACTGTGGCTGCCAGGTGACTCAGGAAACACCAGCATCACCTTGTTGTTGCTGCTACTGCTGTTTTGCTTTCTGTCTCCAACTCTCTATCAGACTGTGGCCCATAAGAGACTTGGTTACTCCTGGAGGTGCTGCAGGAATATGGGTCCCAAACAGACCTGAATGTGTGGTGAAGTTATCATAGCAGAAGGAAAAGGCATGGGCAGGAGTCAGCAGCCTTCAGCTGCCGAGCGATTGGCCAGTTACTGCCTTCCTGCATTGTTCTTTCTTTCTTATGGTAAAAGAGGGGTACGAGAACGTTGGGTTGGATAACCCTTTCCGGTACAAGAGTAGTCCTCAGCCATTCATTCTCTTATATATTCTAGCTGCTTCTTATCAAGCTGGTTTGTGACACCTTGGATTTATTTGAAGGACCAGATCATCATAGGCTCCCACCACCCTCAGGAGCTATGAGGGATGAGGTTTAGCTCCCAGACTCACCAGCAGGAATATGGACATCTCTTGCTGTAACGACAGCAGTAAAATTGCCATTCCCGGTCCAGCACTGACTCAAAGTATCGGCTCTGGAATCCAGCCACCAGTCCGTTGTTGGAACAAGTCTGGTACCTGAAGAGAAGAGAACATCAGGGGAATGATAGATGCAGACCCCTTCCTCAGACCCTCCTGACACAGTGACACACTCTCTCCCTGATCCACAGCCCTACAAGTTGTTTGTCTGATACAAAGGATAGATGTTGTAGAGTAGAAACTACATGCTCATCATTAAAGCTCAAATGACTCAGCAACTTTCAGAAGAAGGAAGTTTCGGAGACTTGGCGCCTGATGACTCTCCATGAATATACAGTTAGATGAAAAGATATGAGTTTTACAAATCAGGATGCTATAAGCCGTTTTACTTGAATTTAAACTAGAAAACTGACACAGAACTAAGATGAATTGCTGAGCTCCAAATAAACATTTCACTGTCTCCCAGCACAACACACATAGTATAGATAGCTACAGTGACTCTCCAGGGGAACCTAACGGGAAGTCTAGGATCATAGTTAGCATTCTCCCTGTGTATCCAGAAATCTTTCTACTGCCTTATAAGTGGGTCTCTGAACTCCCCCCTCTAGAACCTATAGAGGTGCCAGAGACATGTAAAAAGTCCCCACAGAAAATCCACAGACCGAGTTCAAACTGTCTCCAAGGGACTCTTTCCTGCCCTATCAGTCCTGATTCCTCCAGTACAGTTAGCCCTCCACTCTGGTCCTTTGCTAGAGGGAAGTTTTACCTTCATCTGCCTATGTGGCTGGTCTTGGTACCAACCCCTCTTATCTTTAAGGCATCTCCTTTAGTGAAGAACAGTAAGGTTCTTCCCCCTTCGGTCCATCTCCACCACCTCTTCCCATCCTTTCCCCTAATCACACACTGCCTGAAGGTTGGGCACTTTCTGCTGGGATGATGATTACATTTTCCTCCTGACTGCAGAGCTTCCTCTCCTTATGCAGGGAAAGCTTTTGTAGTTTTTTGTAAATTTCCCCATGCTGTTTTCTGTTATTATAAGTGATTACCAGAGGAAGAGGAGGGGTTGGTTTAGCGCACAGTTCCGAGGGTGGGGAAATCATAGAGCATGGTGCTAGCATGTGGTAAAGACCTACTTTCTGCACCGGAACATGGTGAAGGGCATCACAGGTCATGACAGAGCGGTGGTCTTTCTTTCCCTGCTTATGGAGCAACTAATTCCATCTTGAGGTCCTTACTTGTTTCCTATTACCTTTCAAAGAGCATTCGTCCAAACATCATCCGCACATGAATTCAAGGATTAAGGTTCCAATATATGTACTTTAGTGAACATATTCAAACCATAGTACAAGCCCCTCCAAATCAGGTCTTCAGCTACTTCCATGTCCTTCAGTTTTCTAAGCACCTGGACCATCAATCTATCCCTTCTCATGTGAAACAGGAGACAGCGGCCGATGGTATGTAGCACAAAGGCTGGTAGATTAACTTCATTTTCCAAACAAAACTAAGTTTCTAGAAAATATGAAAAGGGGGTAATGAGTTCCCTATGCTGACTACTGAGGGAGACCTTGGTGAACTGTAACACTGGGGCATCTAAGTGACATGTTCTTTTTCATCACTGGAATTAACTCATACATCTGTACTTTTCATTCATTTATCATTTATATATACATTTATGCAAATGTATATTCAAACATACTCTTTTATTCATTCATCCATTCAACAATTTATTACTGCTCCATTTTAACCAGTGTACACTGTGATGAGAAAGAAATTGATAGGTAGGTGGGATGTTAGTTCAACCATGTTTCTCAGGAGTGGCAAGAAGTTCAGGGTAGAGAACTCAGCTCTATGAGATCAATAATGAGACCCAATATGTAAATTGAGACAGATGGCTTTTGATTATCTAGCCCTTTATACTTCAAGAGTGTAGTCACTATGGCCTTCTACGTGTGCCATGGATTACTGCTGTCATAGTGTGATGGAAAAGCAACATTGTGTGTCTTCTAGGTGGCTCTTGCCATCTCAATTTCTTATCAGTATAGGTATATGGGTGTGAGGAAACCAATATAAGCTCTAAGAGTCATGGTCAAACCCTAAGGTCTTCAAAGAGAGAAGACAGAGAGAGCACACTGGCCCTCTATGTGATTTCCTGTTTTGTCATCATTAAGCAACCACCTTCCTCCAAAACAGAATCTTTTACTCCCCATCTGAGGTGTGATTTTATCCCCCACTGTGTTTTGTGTACTCAGATCCCTACAAGGAAGAGTTCTCACAGTGGTAGGTTTTTAAAAATTTGCCTCTGTCTCTCTGCTGACAGCCAGCCCATTCATGGCCTTGTGAGAAGCATGCCACCTCAGATAATCCTTCCCTGGGAAGAACAATTGCACCCAACATGCTTCTAGCCCCCAGAACATTTGGAGAAAGGTAGCCAAACAATGGTGCTCCTCCCCAACTTCAGTTAGATCGTCTTCATAGTTTGGGAGTGTGAACCTGTTGTGAGTTTGATAGTGTGGAATTGTTCCTTCCAGAACTGGACCTTGGTCAGGGTATGTACTCACAATGGGCATGACAGAGTGAACCAAAGGCTGTGCTTCTGGACTGGTGCTCCATTGTTAGCTGAGTCATCCAGATCAGTTGTCAAGCCATCTAATAACCTAGATTTTCCCTCTATAAAATGGGCATAATCATAGCATATATTTGTACTTCTCTGAAAACCAAATAAGACAATGCATAGGAAATTCTGAGGATGCTGGTGTTTGAATGCTTTATAAATCACTTACTGTTGCTATGCTTTGGTATAATCTACACAGCAAGTTGGAGTCTACTTCATGAGAGCTGCTCCCTTGTGGAGCGTCCACGAAGCATCACACACATTCTCTGATTGTGTCCCTAGGATGGAGCTCACTGAGATTGGATGCCTTGGCCACTCTAGACACAGAGACTCTATTATTTCTTATCACCCAAGTAGGTAGTACAGTCCTTGTGGGAAAAGGTCATTTAATCTTTATTTTGTATCCCTCGTAATGCCTGAGGCTTGTCCAGTAAATGTTTGACCAGCTATCTCCTGATATCAGGAGCAGACTTAACTCCTGAGGGTTTATCATTTGAGTCTTTGAAAGGCTCTGAAATTCCCTCTAAGTAGTTTCTATGGAAAGTGGAGCAATGGTTCATTTGTCTGTTTCAGGAGCAGCCTTGTTGGGAGATGAAGGTGCAAAATGGGTATCATTTTATATAATTCTCTCACACTGTTTATACTCTCAGTCACCTTTCCAATCGCTTCTTATAAAGCAAAGCTTATGTCAACACTTGGTACGCAGTCTGGTCTCCTTCTTAGAGCACTGTTATTGACGGGCAGATGCTCTGATGGTGGAGACAGTGCAAACAAGAAGCAGAGTTGGACCAATGATGGAAGAGCAGAGAAATGGGAACTGGACAAGGGTGGCAAGGTCATGACCTGGTAAAGTAATGATAAGGTAATGGGTAGGGATAAAAACTTAGGAGGCTGGAGAGATGGCTCAGTGATTAAGAGCACTGACTGTTCTTCCAGAGGACCTAGGTTCAATTCCCAGCACCCACATGGCGACTTATTACTATCTGTAACTCCATACATGCCTGTGAAACACCAATCAATGCACATAAAAAATAAAAAAATAAATTATTGAAAAAAAACTTAGATGGAGAATAAGGCCGCTTAATATGAAAAACTTTGGCTTTCTGGATTTTCTTAACCTATAATCCTTGGGGCCTCCTTGAGAAATGGTTAGAGCTGAACTCCCTCAAGGAGACATGCATAGCCTCAGAGAGAGGATACCAGAGAGTAAGAGGCAATTCCAGCCTCCGTTCCCCAGTAAGTGTCACACTTGTAATTCAGATGGATGTTTTCTTTCCTTGTGATGTATTGATGCAACCATCACCCGTTTCATTTAAAATCGTCTTCATCCAACTGCTTCCCAGTGTAGGAATGCTTTTTGAAGGCAAATACCATACCACTCATCATCAATGATGAGGCCCTGGTCTTTGTAAATAATGCCCAGCTGTATATAGTCTGCTCTTCTTGCTCTTCCTGGATACGAGTTCTGCTGCTTGACTCCATGTGTAAGGCCTGCTAGACTGTCTACTGGATATGAAGCATAAATAACCTGTCAGATGGAAAGATCCATTATAGAAAAGCACTCAGAAGAGACTACTCAAAGGGCCTCTGAAGAGATCCATGTTATTTCATCAGATGTTCTTATATCCTGAAAGTTTCTATGCAAGAACAGCAAATGGAATTAGCTGTGGGTGTTCATGATCATCAGTTATTAGAATACTTTTTAACCTGTTGGTCTAATGCCCTCTAAATAGCTGTTAAAATGTGATGAGTATTCAAGATGCTTAAAGCTGTGCATTTAATATTCCTAGAGTCTGACTGAATTACACACTCCAAAAGCCACGTGTCCTGCCACCCCTGCTTTGTAACTTACCAACTGTGTGTGATTTGTCTCAGTGAGTCTCAGTTTCCACTGAGTGTTCCCAATACTGTTGTGGAGACCAAACAAGACTGGACTGTGAGTAATTCAAGGACACAGATTTATGTTACTAATCTTCATATTCTCACAGTCTAGCAAAGTTTATAATAACAACCACTGAATGGCAAACGAATGCACAAATGGCAAAGGCTATAAGCTCCAACACCACGCAAATGATGATTTCATTGGCTTTTCAGTTGCCTGACTCTGAGCTTTCATTTCTAATTGGTGGTGTAAGGAGATGGTTCTACATTCTCTTCAAACCCCTTCTAGTCTTGGGATTCTTGGATACTGTTGCATTCTATTTGTGAATTTCCCATCAAATAAGTCAAGCCTGAATTCTTAGTTTTTAACTTTTCACTTTGAAATAAGTTTAGGTTTAAAGATAAGATTCACATCTGTCCTTCACCAAGCTTCCCCAGAGCAACCTCACATAACTCAAGCATGTTTCTAAATACTAAGAAATAATATTAACCAAACCCTAAACTCTAGAAATTACTATGATTTCATCAGTTTTCCCATTAATGTCATTTTATTGACCTAAGAGTCAAGCCACAATATTATGTAACACTTAGTCCTTAAGCCTTTGATACAAAGAGTTTACTATGAAATGTTTTAGTTTACTGAAACAAAATTGTAGGAAAATGTAAATCTAATAATGAGTTCATCTTGTGAAAACAGTGTGTGTCAACCATGCTCTATACATGTTTTTAGAGATTCTTGCGAACCTTAAAAGACCACCCTGCATGTTAGTGGATACAGAAAGCCAAAACAAAATGCTGGACACTGCCTTATAAATTTGGAAATACCAGAAATCAAACACATAAGCAAAATGGTTTGCCCCAGAGAAAATCTTCGTTGAGGGTAGTGGAGGTACTATCTGGGATTCAGGCTGCCTCAAGCACCAACTATAATGATTTGATCTTTCAGTATGTATTTATCGGGGGCCTGCTATGTGATAGCATTATTCTAGGTACTGGGAACACAAAAGTGAAAAAGACAAAATTTCTAAGTTCACAAAACTTATATTTAATGAGGGAAGAAAATAATAAAGAAATACAGATTTAGCAGTAAGTATATTCAGGAAACAGAACATACTGAGGGTATAGAGGATGAAGGACATTGGTTTAATGGAAGTGAGCACTGTGTGTTTGAAATACTAAGCACCATGAGCTGGAATGATTGCTCAGCACTGCATAGCACACTGCAGATTGTGGAAACCAAAGTTGCTGACTTACCCTGATGCTGACAGAGCCCTGTGGAATAGTTGTCCTTTCTTCTCCTTTCACTTATGTGCATTGTCATTGATCAATTAATTCCAAAATTCAGCTCTAATAAAACAGATGCTTTAAAAATGTCCCTGCAGATTCTCTGAAGCGCAGGGGGCAGAAATGGCACACTATAATACAACACTCTTCCTCCACATGCAGACTTCATATAAACCTGGTGTGCCCAAAATAAGTTTCGTCAATTTCCGTAGTCACAAATTGCTATTGACTGCCCTTACACAGGATGTTAAAGTCCTAGATGTTTGTTTTCTATGCAGAGTTA
This sequence comes from Ellobius talpinus, assembly GCA_001685095.1. Classification (NCBI taxonomy): domain Eukaryota; kingdom Metazoa; phylum Chordata; class Mammalia; order Rodentia; family Cricetidae; genus Ellobius; species Ellobius talpinus. Next base: position 4,055 of record LOJH01000318.1, on the reverse strand, counting down.
GTTTTGAATTCCCTTCTTCTTCTCCTAGAATCATCATTCCTTTTACTTCTCCTCTCTCCTCTCACCCTTGCAGAAGGAGGTGAATACCTAAGGGACAATACAGCTGTGGGGTGTGGAGAATCCTAGCTCAGAGGACCTTTCACCCTTGTACAACTCAAGTTCACTACAGCTTCTGGTTTCATCTCGCTCCACATGAGACTTGGCCATCCTATAGAACACACTATCCAAAGTCAAAGGAACCCCCTGAGAACCCCCTGATACCCCCAACCCCAGGTAAATGTAGACATGGAGGACAAGGTAAGGCCGCCTGGAAATTTCACTGGTAGAAACAGACACCCTGCTTTGGAATGCCCTATTAGAAGCTTTCTGCGTAGACACCATAAGTAGCTGCACTCAGCTCTGAGAGCAGCGTCCTGTAAAGATGGCTTCCCATTAGCAAGTTCTCTTCAGCAGATCCTGTGTCTTGTCAAGTTTGTGTTTATCCCTCTTAAAATAAACCTGAAAGCTAATTTACTTACACAAGACAGCCAAATTGCAGAAAACTCACTGACAAGGCCTCCCCAGAACAGAGTAACAGCCTGCAGCCAGCGAGGGGGGGAGCAGGGGACACGTAATTGCTCCCCAGCCTGTGAGCAATTTCTTTCCTTCCAAAATTTTCACTGGAGTCTGATCATAAAGTCATGATCGTCTAGGAGAAAATGCCTGGGGCGTAATTGGTACCAGTTCTGGGGCATCTGGAACAAGAAGCTGTTTTGCACGGTCCTGACTTTCTAGCCCTGTGGTTGGTGGAGACGGGGAGGGTCCTGACTTTCTATCCCTGTGATTGGTGGAGACGGGGAGAAGAAGACAAGGGAGGGTGGAAGGGGAAAAGCGGAGATCTTAGAGTCCAAACATCAAAAATACACAGGAAGAGGAGGGGAGAGACACCTCGTCTGTCAACTTCACACTGGTCCCCCATAGACAAAAACAAACAAAATCAGTTTGTTTGTTTGTTTTTGTTTGTTTTTACCTCTCTTCAAATAGTTTGGGAGTTCATGGTAAAGCAACCGCAAATGGCCACATTTCAAACTAGACAGCATTTAGCTTCTCTCGTTAGTTGGGTGAACACAGAGATAAGGGACTGCAAGCACAAGCACAAGCTGCTCACAGAAGTGAGCAGCTACTGGGTGGAACCTTTCTGGGGGTTCATCCTCCTAAGGAAGCAGCAGAGAGACACCTGAGGGGCTAAAGTCACACTGCTTTTTGTCATTGGCACCAACCAGAACCAAAACCCCAGCCTTGACTTAGAGCAGGCCTCTCCTGTTTTGAGTTGAGCAATATTCACTAAGCACTGTTCTGTGGCTCTAACAACAGGGTTAGAAAGAGGATCCATTTACACGATGGTCCCCTGGGGTGGGTGGCTTTGACAGGCATTTGCAACTAGGTCATTTCCACCCTTGAAGCCAAGCAATGAGCCGGGCTGCAAAGAGACACTGGTATCTGTCCTCAAGACAAGCTTGGGCTCTGAGGCATCTCTGTGTCTGAAGGGGTTTTGGATCGTTAAATCTGTTTGACAGAGACAGAGAGGCTACATGAGGATGGCCTAACAAAGCCTGTCCAGGTGGCCTTGGTCTGCACCTGCTCCTGTAATTGCTGTCTCTTGGAGCTGGCGGTCCTCTCCTCAGGAGCTGAAAACAAACCTTCCTCACCAGGGCTGGGCCTCTGCTGGGGTCTTGGAGATCCCACCTTCTCCCAGGATGACAAACCAGCTTGTGTGTGGTTCTGGGCCCCAGGCTCTGCTGACAAGAGTCCACCTGAGGTGGAGGCAGCAGGCTCAGCATGTGTTCTTTAAAGCCGAGACTTCCAGGATCCAAGGCTTATCTTTCTAGCTGAGGAAAACCACCTTATCTCTCAACCGGAGTTTGGATAACTACAGCATGATTTATTGGCTCGTTTTAAGCATTAAATGAGATAATTGTGTTAAGTTTGGTATGATGAGGGGTCGAAGCTCTCAATAAATAAGACTGTTTTTACAGACGCCGCCTCTGTCCAGCTGCTTCACTAACCTGAGCCATTTTCTTCGGGATGGGTGGTGGTAATTGTCACTACTAAGGTTTCACATTGACCCCTTCCAGTCCTCCACTCCACCAGTGCCTTGCAGGAGCCCCACTCATGGTTGTCTTGCTGGGCAGACAGCATATGTGGCAGCCTTCGGGCTACCTCTTCCCTCAGCCTGACTCTCTCAGGGTCAATCTCCACCCTCCTTCCAAGCCCTAAAGTTAGGGCTGTATTCAGACAGCTGTGAGTGACTGGTCTAGCCATCACTGGCTCTTGAGACCAGTTTCTCATCAAATACCAGGGCTGGGACTGTCACAAGAGAAGCACAAGCTGGGACCAATTCTCCTCCATTGATTAGGACCTAATCTTCCATTGATTAGGGTAAATGGCAGACGGCAGGAGAGCACCTCTAAAAACCTCTGGTAAACTGTATCCTGGCAATAGAGGCCACTTTAAATTGTGAGAGGAGAGGAGGGAATAGGAGGAGAGGGATAGAGAGACACACAGAGAAATCTTAGTACTAAAACTTCACAACTCTGTTTCCACAAAACAGCAGAGAGCTGTTTGACTTTACTCCCCTTTGCTTCTACGTCCCAGACCTTTCTGCCGAATCACTTGCTCTGAATCAATATTTCTTAGACTCTTGTGTGCTGAGAACCCAACTGTTTATCTTCTTGACTCTTCTGGAGTAAATGTTTTGGGAAAACAATAAACCATTACCAAACGGAAACATCACTCCAATGTCACAGCGACGCTCACTTACTATAAGTTCCTTAAGAAATTTCATTTTTTTTTTCAGTTTGATAAATATTCTACAGACACACACCTGACCCACAGATCACACTAAACCCAAGGATGGCCGTTGAAGGAGTATAACCACAGAGAAGTCCATCTTCCATGGACATGTTTTCACCTCACAATGTCATCTACATTGTACCAGCCCTGCCCACGAGAGCACGCAACAGTAACTTTAGGATATGCCCAGGCGAAGAGCAATGCTCAGCCTTGAGGACCAAATTTCTCCCTGGAGTACAAGCACTGACATCCCATCCCAAGTGCACTGGCTGCTCCTTACCATTCCATGCCAGCTCTGTTGATCTCCTCCCACCAGCACTCCGTGGGCTCCCCGAGGCTTTGGGGTGTGGGCATGCAGGCATAGTTCCATTGTCGGTCAGAGCCTTCCTTCTTGCTAAAGATGCTCCTCACAGCTACCACCACTTGGCCATGGGGGCACTGGTAGCTGAAACCTTGCCGGTTCAGATTCACCCAGCCATCATCGCTATAGTCGTGGTACTGCTGGTATGGGTACCCGTAGTCCCCGTACTGGCCCCAGGCTGTGGTTACCAGAGGCAGAAGTACCCACAAAAGAGTGAGGTCCATGCCGCCCGACTTTTGGCAAAAAAAAAAAAGCAAAAACAAAAAAAGTCACCCTAAGCTGTCGGGGCTGACTTTTATACAGCCGCCGCTGACATGTGGCTCCCAGATGTGGGCGAACTGCATCCAACTGCAGTGTGTCATTTCACAAGCGAAAGCTTTTCCACGCTGAGAAATTGGCCTCGCTTGAGTCCAGCTCGTTTTAAGATGGAATTATAGGAATATGCGAGGAACATGTAAATCAAGAAAACTCCCTGGAGAATCACCTCACAAGAGGATCCAGGCCAGCTTCTCCAGTCTTCTCAGAAACACCTAGGAAGGACCCTCTCAGCAGTGTGTCCC
>LOJH01000317.1:51434-66785 GCA_001685095.1 Ellobius talpinus | reverse complement strand
CTGGAAGAGCAGCCAGTGCTCTTAACCTCTGAGCCATCTCTCCAGCCCCCCAGGAATTGTTTTTTAAATGCACTGAATTAGCAACATGTGTTTTATTGTAAGCTGTGCTGGTGCAACTATAAGATGAAATTGGAAATCCTGCAGCTTCTCTAGTGTGAGGCTCTGATGAATGTGTGTTTCTTCCAGCTAAAGCAGCTTGGTCACTCCGTGGACAAGGTGGAGTTCATTGTGATGGGTGGAACGTTCATGGCCCTTCCAGAAGAATACAGAGATTATTTTATCCGAAATTTGCATGATGCTTTATCAGGCCACACTTCAAACAATGTTTATGAGGCAATCAAGTAAGAACCCCTATTTTCTCACTCTGAATGATTGTTCATCCTCCTAACAGCTACCTGTGAAGATTTGATCCTTTCTGTGTATATATTCTGAATTTCTTGTACTCTTTCTTTCTTTGTGTATGTCTGTGTATGGGAAAGAAATATTTTCATGGAGCCACACCTCCTAATTGTTCTAATGAGTTCCACTTCCTGGTGACCAAGCATTCAAATATATGAGCCCTTGGGGACCATTCTTATTCAATCCGCCACGTGTCTATGCAGTTACCGGCACTGGGCACAACATGGTGAACAAGACAGAACTGTGTGTCCTTGTGGTGCTTTCCTTTTATATCAGTGTCTTACAGAGTAAAGGGTATGATGGAAAGGGCCTGGTTTGACAGGGTCCTGCTGTAGGACGGCGAGTCTGGGACCTTCCTTAGGGCAGAAGGAGGACACTGAGAAGGGAGAGTCTTCCCACAGGCCACTGGGCTATACTCCAGTGAGCAAGGGAATGTCCTCAGGTGACATTGAAAGACTCAACGTGGGCCAAATTATGTACTCTTTCAAGGAGCTGGAGTTTGTATGAAATGTAGAAGTATGTTGTTTCAAGCCAACACATCTTTGTTAACAGGCAAGGTCATTCATTGAACTGTCTTCTGACTGACAGGTTAGAGGGTTACCATGGGAATGTGAGAAGCCTCTAAGCTTCCTTCTCACCTTGGTTCACCAAGGGTGGTGGCAGTGATGATGGAGAAGAGACTGATTAGAGGCATCAGCAGCCAAGCCTTCATTGGATGGCTTGAGTAGTTGGATAGAAATGACATATGCTAAGGTGGAAAAGCCATAGGAAAGCTCAGGTTTGATGGAGGAAATTAAGAAGTTTACTTTTGGTTTGTTATCTTTGAAATGCCCATGATGTATGTAGACATGTCCTGTAGGGTCCAGAAAAGGAAGTCTTGGCTACAGGTACACAGTGGAGATTTTCAGTCATAGGTGATATTCACAGCCTCGTGGAGGAATGGTTTCATCTAGTAGAAGAGTTTTGCATCTCCAAGGTGTGCTAAGACAAAAGGCAATGTTCAGAACAGTTTGTGCTGTACGGTCCCATCATGTATGTGTCTACCAAGGCTTATCTGTGTGGTCGTCACAGGCCAAGATCATCACTGAGGAAAAAGATCTGAGAGTAAAGGAGGCTTACATTTGTTGTGTGTACCGTGTACGTGGAACCATTGTGATTGACTTCTCAGTAAGCCTTAGAGTGTGGTGTTCAGATTTCCTCTGCTTTACATTGGAGGAATCTAGAGCCCAGAGACGTAAAGCAGCTTACCCAGGCTTAACACAGGTAGTTGATGGCAGAGTGGGAATAGAAACCGCAGGCTACCTTCAGAGCCTGAAGTTGCTGTAATGCTAGAAATTGCTAGGCGTAAAAGGGGTATGTGTGTGTGTGTGTGCGCGCACGCATGCACCCAAATGTTAAAAAGAGAGTGGTTCTCTTTCCAAGACCCCTAGCACCATCAGACTTTGGCTTCTCTTGTGAAAGGGAAGGAGACTGTCATGCTTCTGATGACAAGGTAGGTGAAATAGTGCTGCCTCGTAGGCTTTTGTGTGATGATAAGTAGTTTCTGGCCAGGAATGGACATGAGGGGAGTTTTTTGACCTGAAACTAAAGCCTGAATACACATGAGAATGGACTTTGAGTGGTCACTCTGTGCTATCAGAGATAACAGTGATGACTTTGGTAGGGTTACCCCCTGGAATAAGCTTACACCTTCGTATGTCCCTTCCTTCCCCTGTTGCTTTCCTTTGGGCTTATAAAATTTAAATAAAGATGGTGTTTCATAAATTTAAATAGAAGTTAGGGATAGCTTGAGGGGTTGCATAAAAGATTGATCCTCTGGAAGAATGTGTGGTGAGCAAGTACTTGTGTTTGACTGATAAATACTGGTAAACTCTGTGTCCCTGAATCTAGACTTCTGGGTATGTGACTTGTTCCACAGGGACCTCGGTAGCTAGATGGGATGGCATCTATTTTTACTATTCGTTCAAAACGTTGGTCATTCGTGAATATGAGTCACGCTTAGTGAAACCCTCAGTCTGCAAACTTTAGAATAGAGGAATGATGATGTAACTCAGCTCACTCCTCTTCCTACTCAAGAGTCAGATGTGATAAGTGTAGTTAAAGTGTGATGTTGGGGACTAACCTCCATTAGTCTAAGACGGAGACATAGTGGCAGGAGCGACTCTGGGTTCCCAACTGAGCTCATTCACTTCTAAAAACCCCAGCAGTGTTATCTTCAATACCATTGAATCTTTCTTCTCATTTGACAATGAGCCCGATGTCCTATGGCTTCCTCCTCGCGTGTGCGCACACGCACACAAATACACACCTTCAACTTAAGAAACCTGTGTTGAGAAAAGGGCTCTATATGTACCTAAGCTTGGGAAGATTTATTTACTTATATTAAATACTTTAAATTATTTCTTTTACTTCTTTTTAAAATGTATGGCGCTTGTGTGGAGGTCAGAAGGCAGCTTTCCGTCCTCTGCTTCTGCTTTGCTGCAGTGGCGACTCTTTAGTCTGCTGCTGAGCCTTACGGTCCAGGCTTCCAAACCCCTGAGCTGCCAAGTGACAACCCTGTCTGTCTCTCATCTCACAGCAGAAAAGCCATCTTGCCAGCCATATTTACAGTGTTTGTGTGTGTGTGTGTTTATATATGTGAAGTTCAGCTATATCTGTGTTAAGGCATACCTCTCCTGTGAATTGGCTCTGAGTTTTTCCATGTGGGGTTTGAGCCCTGAGTACTTATGACATTTTCATTAACTGAAATGTTGGCAATCTTGCTACAGTTTGGTGCTAAATGTTTTGGTGCTCAGAGTATTTGGCCATAAGTCATCTATTTTTGTGATAAAAATTGGGTTTTATGTTATAATTCACTCGATTTGGATCACGATGTGTGTCCAAAAAGCCCACGAGGGGACAAAGCCTCTTCTGGGGCTGCCTGGCCAGGGCTGGCATAGGCTTGTTCTGTTCTTTACCTCAAGGGGGCGCTCTGCTTTTAGCTTTAAAAAAATGTTACTGACTTGAGCCTTCATTGCAGCAAATCTCATGAATGGCTCCTAAGAAGTAATAAAAGTGCAAGCCAGGAGCCATGAAGCCACCTCAGTGTGGTGCTCCGTTATTCTGCAGCCCAGTGGGCTGGTGTCTTGACCCCCTTCTCTCCCCATCCCCATCTCTGTCCTTTGTGAGGCAATATGAAAAGTGCCTATTTGTGAGCTCTTATTTGCTTTGTTGAGGTCGATTCTTCATACAACTCTCCATAATAAAGAGACATTTTGTGTCAGTTGAGGCAGTAGTTTCTGAACTGAGCTAGAAACAAAACTTTTCAAATGTTAGCATCGTTGTAAATGAAAGAAGAGCCCAGGAAAACTGGTTTTGGTCTGATGTATTCTTTCGGGAGTTGTTTCCCAGAACAGCCCCTCCCTTCATGGAGCTGGCTCAGTACTGAGTCACGGGGGACACTTCCTCATTGCCCAGCTGCAGCACTGACGTCAGTGTGCTCAGGAGGACAGGATGTGTCTCAGTGGAATTTTGGAGTCAGGGTTTCTCTGTATAGCCCAAGCTGGCCTTAAGCTCATGGAGATCTGCCTGCCTCTGCCTCCCAAGTACTGGTATTAAAGGGGTGTTTGCGTCACTACCGCCCAGCTCAAGGGTTCATTTTAAACTTGGCCTTCAGTTTAAAATGAAGTTTCTGTGAGATGGCAGGCAAGCCACCGGTCTTGAAGGTTAAGCATCCTGAGGGCCACACTTTTGCTTGTTTATTTGTTTATTTCTCTATTTAACCGCAAAGATTAGGATTAGACTTCAAAAGAGCCCAAGAGTGTGAACCTGGTTATTGTTTGTGGCCAATTGGTAGCCAGAAGTCTGAAACCTTTGCAGGCAGAAAGTGGAGGAACACAGGTCTGCTCAAGGACAACGCAGGCCTGGCCCCTGGGAATGCTGTTGAATCCAGCCGGCCACTGGTAATCACTATCCCATCGACTGAGCCTCTTCAGGTCTCCAGAGACTGATAATTGCTCAGTACTGTCATCTCATAAAACATCTTCACTTGGGAGAAAAGACCATAGTGCCTCTGAGTCACCGGTCACCAGAGTGCGAATGTTGCCAGATAGCTCAGAACAATCTTCTAAAGGAGTTTTATTTGTTTTTAATCAGCTCTGCCCAGAACCCGTTTTGCATTCAGTGTGCCTTGACTGTTTTCACAAGATGCAGTTTCAGAGGGTAGTTACCCACAAGAAGCTAGTGAGTCATACCTTCTCCTTGTGGATTTTTAAACTCATTTCCGTTCCTTCCTCTTTCCTCAGCAGTGGCTTTAAATCCTGCAACTGTGTCCTTGCGTATCTTGGGAAAGCTAGAATGCTAGGAAACGCTGAGTACCCCCAGAGAACTCCATGTTCTCACCTGAGCTTATCCTCCCAGATGCTCTGCCACGTGTCATGTTAACTAGCATTCCGTGTGGCGGTTTGCCCTGGAAGTGAGTTTATACACAGCAGAATACACAGACTTAACTTACCTTGGTGTGCTTTGACAGACCTGTGTAACAAAACACTGTTAAGATTCAGAACATTGCCAACTGTGGTGTCATCCTAGCAACCAAGAGGCAGAAGCAGGGGGTCTCAAATTTGAGGCCAACCTGAACTACTTAACAAGACCCTGAGAAAACAGATAAGTAATGCAGAATATTTGTGTCACCAGAGTTACTTTATGCTCCTCCAGAAAATCCTCCCTCACCTTCGCCTCCCAGAATTGGCAGTTCTTCTGGTGAGTTTTGGTTTTTTTCCCACTTGCCTTAGGTGAATCATGCTCATGCCCATCAGGTAGTCTCCTGTGGAAGGCTTCTTTCACTGGACAGTGTTGTTATGTGCATCTGCAGTTGCTCACTTTTAGTGCCAAGCAGTATTCTGCTGGGTACACGGACCACAGTGTGTGTATCCATCCTTCTATCAGTGGACATGGGGCTGCTTGTAGTTGACAGCTTTATGAATAGAACTCTGTGACCACTTTTGTTCAAGTTGTTTTATGGTTAAACGTATGTATTGCTCTTGGGTAGTAACGGAAATTGCTAGGTTTGTTAGTGTTTTATGAAAAACTGCCAGCCAGAAACAGTTGTGCAGTTTGTACTCCCACCTCTAATGGGCGAGCACTTGGTGGGTCTGCATCCACACCAGTACATGCTGTTGTCAGTCCTTTTAATTTTAGCCATTCTGGTGGGTGTGTAATGGCATCTATTGTGGTTTTAATTTGCATTTTCCTGATGACTAATGTCATTGAGCACTTGAGTATACGCTTATGCTGTCTGATTATATTTCCTTTGTGAAGTGTTTAATCTTTCTCTTTTTTTCTTTTTTTTCGGGGGTTGGTAGGAGAGTGTTACATGCCCTTGATTCAAAAACTCCGTCTGTACTTGAGTATTTATTCTATTGATGATATCTTAGGGTAGAATTAATATGACTAATTTTTTCTTTCTTACCATTGCTTCCTGTATTGTTACTAAACCACGTGTTTTCAGAACACAAGGTTAGTGTCCTATGTTGTCATCTAGTTAAAATTTCTGTTTTCGCATTTAGCTCTCTGATCCCCTCTTGAATTAATTTTTATGTGTACTGTGAGGTGGTAGTCAAGGTTTCTTCAAGTATGGAAAGTGAATTGTTTCAAGATAATTTTTTTAAACCTCCCCTTTCCCATTTAGATTTTATCAATCCTTTGTTAGAATCAAAGGACTATACCTGTGGAGCACACAGCGCAATGCCGCTGGCAGGTTTGGGCTTTTAGACCAGTACTGCACTGTTTTGATTACTATACCATTTTAGCGTGTCTTGAAGACAAATAGTATACATCCTCCGACTTTGTAATTGATTTGCAAGACTTCTGTAGATAGGCTGAGCCCTTTACATGTCTTTATAAAATTCAGAATCAGCTGGCAGTGACCAGTGTTCTTCAAAAGTGTGATAGAGTTAGGGTGTTTTCAAATAATAGGACACAGTCTCTAGGGAGAGAGTTGACAAGTTGTCATGCAATGGCCTGTTTACTCATTTATTTAGATTTCCTTTACTTCCCATTAGCAATCTTTCGTAAAGACATTTATTGCTTTTACTTTTTATTTTCTTTCATTTTTATTTTATGTGTATATCTGTTTACATGTATGTATGTATATGCATGTGTGTGCAGGTGCCCACAGAAGCCAGAAGAGTGTGTCAGATCTTCTGGAACTGGAGTAAAGGATGCTGGGAACTGAACTCAGGCCTTCTGCAAGAGTAGCACCTGCTTTTAACTACTGAGTCACATTTCCAGCCCCTGGGTTGTTCCTTTTTTACTGACTTAAGTAAGATGTGGAATCTTGACCATCCTTTTTCTATTGTAGTATTAATATTGAAAGTGGGTTTTTTTTAGATTGCTCTTTTTCTTTCTTTCTTATTTTGATATAGAATCTCACTTTGTAGAGCAGACTGGTCCCAAACTCAGAGATCCACCTTACCAGTTTCTAGGCATTTCTTTATGCAAATACATTGCATTTTTATATTTTAAATTATTATTGTAATATATTTTAATTATTCATTGTAAATTTTTACATAATAGCTTTTCTATTTCTTTAATTCCATGGATTATATGGAAATTGTTTGATTTCTCTATTTCGGGACAGTGAGGTTTTGTTTGATACTTTACTGATTTCTGATTTGATTTCATTTTGTTCAGAGTGCCTATGCAGTTCAATTTCAGGTTTTTTTTATTGTCTTTTATTTAATTTGTGGAGACTTGTTTTATGACCCAGGTATGTGCTCCCTCTTAGTGAATCATGGCATGTGTGTTGGCAAGGAAGTAAATTCTGCCATGTCTGGTGTTTGCACAGTCTAGTGTGTTAGCATTAGTGAGCTATGCAACACTACAACACCCAACATATCAGCTTAGTCAGAAAAGCTCTGTTGTCCTTACTCGTGCTTTTGGAGGTTCCAGGCTGTAGTGTTAGCATGCGATAGGAAGAATCCTGGTGGAGAAAGCTATGTGACACAGCCCTTCAATGGCAGCCCTTAGTGACCTGACAACCTCCGCTAGACTGTTTGTTGGATGTTAATTCTGTCATACAGCCTCGTGTGCTTCCTGTCAGCCCTGGAGATCTTTCCGTTGGCTTACTTTCCACCCTTGTGTGCTGTTATAGAGCAACTGGGTTTCTTCTAGACAGAACCCGACAGTACTTGGGTCTTGTGGGAGAAGGGAGTAGGCAGAGTTGCCCATTTTGATAATGTGCGCCATTTAATTGCAGTGTTTGGTGGTATTAACATTTGGTATAATTAGTGATGATTGGTTGGCTTTATGTCTACTGGTTTAGTCATCCCCCCATATTTTAGTTTTCACTAACAGAGAATGATCAGTTCATTGAATTCCATTCTTTTATGATTCTGTGTAGTTGGTATGCTCTGTATCCCTTGATAGAGAATGTCTTAAGAGGAAGTAGTAAGGACATTACCTGAAGGTTAGAGGCACTTAGTGGCTGTGGAGTGGGCAAAGTAGAAATGCCCTCGTGAAGTTTCCATACCAGGTTGATCTTGGCCTCCTGGCCTCTGCCTCGGGTGCCCAGGAAGCTGGAAGTTAGGAGCGCTTGCTCTGTGCCTCGCGGACTTCTCTCCTCACCTGGCCTTGTCCTCTGCTATAAGCACATATTCTGTGCTCTACTTTCCCTCATGTCATGGAAAATAAAATAGGGGGACTAAAGTGTCCCCCGGGTGATCATCTCTGACATTTGTGATGTGAAGACTTTTATTGGAGTACTTTTGATCTAAAAGGCATGTTCACACTGTTTTTCACTTAGCCATGACCTCTGTCAGGGCAGCTTTTGGGTGATCCGCCTGTGCATTTAGTCCCTAAGTTCTAGTATGGGTATGACAGTAAAAGCATGCCATACCTGCGACATTTTTTCTGTTCCTCCTGGTCCCTCAGCGATCTCATCATGACTATAAAACACTAAGCTGTGGAAAGAATCAAAACCAAGAATGTCAAGGGCTGCTCTAGTGTGTCATCAGCCGTGACTAGTGTGATAGGGTGCCTGGTTTTCTCTCATCTTCAGTGTCAGGAGCTCAGCTTTTCCTGGTAGTACTTGTTAAACATCAAAGTTCTCTGACTTTTTCAATTACATTGGGCAGAGACTGTTGGCTTTTAGATCCTATTAACATAACCAGTCTCTAGAAAGAAATTGGATTACGATCTCCAAAAGGGGAGGATGAATCCTCTAAGCCCAGTAGCTTAAGTCTAGAGCTTCACGGATTGTGAGAAGTACCAGATTTTATTGAGGGAGTTTCCAGGTATGGCAATAGTTTTATAAAAGGACCTTTGTTCTGTGCTTGTGGTTCTGAGGCATTCAGTAATAACCTAGGTGCCAGTAGTCCGAGCACATCTTCATCAGTCCAAAGAACAACTCATTTGGGGCCTGTAGATGATGGGAAGAGTTGGTAGATTGTGAACACTGGAAGCTAGTGTTTCATCTCTGTACCCTCATCTGCTTCTCAGTTTAGCTAGAATGGATTGAGTTTGGGATTCTATAGCTTGACTGGAAAGCAAATCTGGGATTAAAAACTAGTAGATTTTTAGTTTGTCCAGAACCTTTGACCTAAAGCAAGACACCTCTACTGTTTGCAAGAGGGCAGATAGCCACCAGGGTCATCTAGAGGCTGTGGGAAGGGAGAGAGTCCTCCTTTGTCCCAGCTGCAGCAGATTCGCCTATTCATCCTTCATGTTCATTTCTTTGTTTTGATGGGAGGAGTTAGTGCAGAACTCCTAAGCTGTTGGTCACTGAACATTGTTGGGCCTGCTGAGAGCTCCCTGTCTAAAAAGAGAAGCAGACATAGCCATGAATAACAGACAAGCTTTGTAGTGTGGATGAACACAGGGCACTCACCAAGGGTTCTGAGATGTCACAGGATGAGAAATGTCTTTGAGCAGAGTTGAGAACTGGTTGGCATGGGTTTTGTTGCTCTTAATTTCTAAGGTGAGGCTCTCCTTGCCCTCTGCCCTGCTCCCTGCCCACTGTGAACAGCTCCTGCAGCGTACATTATTGACTTGTTATGTTTCTTAGAGGGCATGAGCTTCTTACATAGCGATAACCTGTAGGAAATGTGTAGGTTCAGTGCAGCCCTGCAGCCTTCCTAAGACAACCCTCTAGCTGCATTAAAAAGCAGTAGACCTGACAGGAAGATTAAGTCCAAGTCCTGGCTCTGTCTCTTAGAAGGAAAAACAGCTCCTCTCTGCCCCAGAATCTAAGAAGGCTAAATCCCAGGAAGGTAAGGTGTTGACTGCAGTACTGAAAGAGAGGCTCACTGGCTAAGTGGCTGGCTAAATGATAGGGGGGTTATGGAGCAGACCCTGAAATGCTCGGGCTAAGTAGCGTCTTGTCTACACATACTAGCGTACGAGAAAGAATAGTCCCATAGACATCCTTCCATCTCTTAAACGAGGCAGCAGGTTTAGTAAAGTAGTGGACTCCATAGCAACAACAGTCACTGCAGCTCATGGAAGATGCCACACTGTTGTTTTTATTGTCCAGATTTGATTCTGATTTCTACTTCATTGCTTTTCAGATAGAAATATAATTCTGAAAGGAACTCTGAAATACTGGCCCTTTTGTTTGTTTGGGTTTTTTTTGGGGGGGGGTAGGTTGAGACAGAGTTTCTCTGTAGCCCAGGCTGTCCTGGAACTCACTCTGTAGACTAGGCTGGCCTCGAACTCAGAGAGTTCTGCCTTTGTGCTGGGATTAAAGACGTGCACCACCACTGGCTTTTTAAAATGTGAGTTGTTTCTCATTCTCCACGTTTCCCCAGAGGAAAGACGTTTTTGAGATGGAGTTAAGTTTTTGAGAGTAACATTTACCTCTGTGTCCTGTGCTGTGTTCTGATTCCCAAGGTGGCAGTGTCATGCTAGTGGCAGCCTCCTCTGGGCAGGTCCCCCTGCTGCTGTTGCTAACTCTCTGGTTTTTCCCAGTGATGGAGCTGTCACTGAGCCCAAGCTCTCTTGCCTAAGGCTGTGGCTTTTGAGAAATATCAGCTAATAGGAAGGTTTGTGGCACATGTTAGAATCTGGGTGCCAGGGTGCTTTCAGTTACTCTTTTGAAATATACTCAGTGTTCTAGCTTCTGTCTTTCATCCATCTATATAATTTGCTTTCTCCATGGTGGTTGGTTAGCTTTTCTTTCTCTTTTTCTCTTTCTTTTTTTCCTTCTGTTTCTTTTAATTTCATATAGTTCCCTGGAGCCCATGATTGCTGTTGGGAGCAGGTGAGTTGTGCCAGTCCTGTGCCGCTGTGCACTCCTGTCCTCCTATTTGACAGGCACAGGGCTTTGAGACGTTGAGAGAGGACAGAGGAGTTACTGCCCTGTCCTAAACACCACTTGATAAGCTGTGAGCGTTCTTTTCTTATCATTCATTTCTTAGGTTGTCTCTCTCCTCCATGTTTCAGCTTATGTCACGTCATACAAAACACTTCCAGTGTGTTAGATGACATTGTATGTACAGCCAATCCTGCAGCTCAGTGATTATTCACACTCTGAGTAGTTATTATAATTTTAAATTAGTCAATTTTAATTGACACATAAAAATGAAGAAATAAAACTAAGTTACAAATTATTATTATATCTGCTTTTCAAAACTTCTTTAGAAAGAAGAGAAATAAATAACTGCAAAAAACTTCCCTTGGTCTTCCCACCCGGCCCGTGAGAACAGGAGCAGAGAAGAAAGGTCACAGTTAGGAGGTTAGAAATGCTGAGACAGACAGGCCTGCCTTCAACTCTTAACTTGGATTTTATTCCCTGTGTATCTTGAATAAGATGTCTATTCCCTTTGAGCTTCAGTGTCTTCCTGAGGTAAATGGAGTGATAGGACACCTTTCAGTTGATAGTCAGGGGCCAGTGTTGACCACAGTGACCTCCATCACTGAGTTCCTGCCACCCCACCTCACCAGCCCCCTGAAAGATGATTGACCTTGGGCCGGGAGTAAGGCCATTTTCTCAGATAACTTAATTCCAAGGTGGTCCTCACACTCTTGTATCTAGACTTGGTGAGACAAAAAGCCCTCCCTGATTTTGTACATTCCTAGAAGCTAGACGTTTCTCCTGAGTGGTCCCTGCATCCCATGCTGCTCCCCTCTCTCCTTTGTCTCTTGTATTTAAAATGGCTCTACGATGCAGTAAGAAATAAGTAATGCAGATGGGTTTTGCTTATGTGAAATCGGTTGCTAGGAAGTGAGAAATAGCTTTTCACAGTGAAATCACTGTTTTCAAGATGATTATGGCTGCAGCTAACTGCTTGTGAATAAAAATGATAACGGTAATGACATGAGGATGCGCCGGTACAGTCGTGTCAGCTCTGTGAAGTGTGGGTACCATTGTTACCATCGTTTTGTAGATGAAGATACCAAGGCCAGAGAGCTTAATAGAATTACTGTGTGCCTGGTGAGGAAATAGCAGAGCTGGGATTTGAACTTACACTATCCGGCTCCAGAGCCCACACACTTAGCTCCTGTCTGATCCTGGAAAGACTAAGAGAAGGCAGGCTGGGGAGAAATGACCCAGACTATGGCAGGTGTAGTCATTTTAGTTCTGCTCTGCAGGTATTCTGAGAAAAGCCTCACAAAGTGTATTGGAATTACGATTGAGACCAGACCTGATTATTGCATGAAGCGGCATCTAAGCGACATGTTGACTTATGGCTGCACAAGGCTGGAGATCGGGGTGCAAAGTGTCTATGAAGATGTGGCCAGGGATACCAACAGGTGAGATGGTGGCGGGTGGCCAGCACAAGCCTCCTCTGTCCACTGGCTTTTCTCTATCTCTGTACTAACCTTTCTTCCTTGATCCCAGTCTCAGAGTAAAGTATTTGGCTTTTTAATCTCTTTTCCCATCCCTGCTCTTCAGAGCATCTGCTCGTGCCTTCATGTTCAGTGTAGTCATTTGACATTCCCTTCTGTCTATCCAGAAAGAGAGGATACACAGGGGAGGTCAAGTGTACGAGAAAATTTGTAATCACTGCCCTCTTGGTGAACGAACAGAGAAATTCAGATTTCATTGGCAGCAACTACCACTGACTCAGAGTGTCAAAGGAGGCTTCAGGAGGAAGATGTATTGAGTTGGACCTGGAAGTCACTTCACGTGGCCAGGGTTGTGAAGGAGAGCTAAGGAAACGTTGGTCCATACTTTAAGCAGCCTAGAGGAATGATAGCCCCAGAACTTGATCCTTTAAGTAACAGAGATTAGCTGAATATTTTTAAGCACAGGAAAAAATCTAAATCTAATAGGTATTGTACCTACACATAGGAACACGAGGAACCTGAGCAAATAGGAAAAATCTAATAGGTATTGTACCTACAAATAGAAGCATGAGGAACCTGAGCAGAGCAAGCATGTAGGGACGGTCTCACACAGGAAGGCTGCTGGAGAGTGTAGTGTCACAGGCTATGCCAGGGAAGCTTCCTGAAGAAATGACATGTAAGCTGAGGCTCAGGAGACTCGCTGCATGCCCTGAAGGAAAGCTGATTGAGAATGGGAGAACACGGCAGGCAGAGGTTGGATTATGAAGGGCCCAGGAAGTCAGCCCCCCAAGCTGGGCTTTTAATCAGGAGGCAGGCTGGAAGTTAAGATAGGAGTATGCCTGCATTTAAGTAAGAGCCCTTTTGTTCCAGTATGGGCGATGTTTAAAGGGGGCTGACGAGAGACAGACTTGGCCACAGCTGTTGGAGTAATTTAAGCAGGAAACCCTGGAGTCCTGGAAAGCAGTGTGTGTTGTTTGGTGACTGCTAGGAGGGAAGTACAGGAGCCTTGGAAGGGAGAGGTTTCACTGTGGATGCTCTGAAGAACTAAAGGTGTGCTTTAGAGCAGAGCTCACCAGTAGAATGTTCCACTGGGGTCAACTGTCCCGTGTGACAGTATAGCTGAGGACATGAATATTTCTTTGTAATTTGATTTTAGAGCCATATACACATAGTTGTGACCATATTGTACAGTGACTTTGAAATAGAATTCTTGAGTGCAGAATTCAGAAGAAAGTCCCAGTCCCATTCCAGAATTTTGGACTTCACTAATGAAAACTAATTAGAAATGAGAGTGGAGCCATGGGAAGAAGTGGGGTATCCAAAAGGAGTATGATAGAGCCCATGGCTTCTAGATCTTTCTGTGCTAAGTGGGAGCATCTTGGTGGTAGAAGGATTGTCACAAGGCTTCAATTGGTAGTTACCCCAACCGTCGTGAAGGCCTGCTTCCTGCTTGGATGTGGCAGGAAAGCGAATGCTAAGAGACTTGATCCGACCCTGTGCCAACAAAACCTTTCTCTGATGGACCCTCTGAACACACGGGTGCAGTCTGCTTCATATTGTAGTTTCCTCCCTCCCTCTACCAATATTTCATAATTCTAAATGAAATGACACCTCAAATCAAAGCCTTCATGGTTGGTTTTTGGGTTTTGTTGCCCACTGTGTACCCAATCCTGGTATAGAGCCAAGAACAATCTTGAGTCCTCCTGCCTCTAGGACTCTCAGTGAGTATCAGCTATGTCTGGCTTCTGTATGGTCCTTGTTTAATGTCGATTCTACAGTAATAAGCAGATTTTACAGGTGGTGCTGAGCCATGTCATCTGAGTGCACAGTGGCCCTTATCCATTTGCTTCCAGTCCTCTGAACAGTGTCTTAGAAGCACAGTGGTTTTCCTCCAGGTCTCCCTATAGCTGTGTAAAAGTAAGTTCTGGGGTTCTGTTCCCAGCCAAGTGACTCTGTCTCATGGATTGTTTCCTCCTCCTCACCACCTCACCCCCACCCCTATTAACTTGATTGTCCATTTATTTGTCTAACCAGTAATGCATTTTCTTCCCAGGGGCCACACTGTGAAGGCAACATGTGAATCATTCCACCTAGCCAAAGATTGTGGTTTCAAAGTGGTAGCTCATATGATGCCTGACCTGCCAAATGTGGGCCTAGAGAGAGACATTGAGCAGTTTATAGTAAGTATTACCTTGAGCCAGCAGACCCAGATTGCCTCTGTACGTTCCCTGCACCTCTCTGCTCTTCTGCTCTTGCTTGTTTATTTTTGTGTTTTCCATTCTCAAAGCTCTAAAACCTGTTCCAAAATATTAGGAACACAATAAATAATGGTTACCTACCTCTCCGTTGTTAGACAAAAACTGTATTTTAATATATTCTTTTCAGGCTTTAAAATGCCTAGACTTGGGGCTGGAGAGATGGCTCAGTGATTAAGAACCTGGATTCTATGCCCAGCACCCACGTAGTAGCTCATAACATCTGTAACTCCAATTCTAGGGATCCAACACATTCTTCTGGCCTCCCTAGGCACTAGGTACGCATGTGGTGCATAGCCATACATGTAGACAGACTTTTACAGATAAAAAAAATTTTTTAACTATAAAATGCTTAGGCTTTGGGAACTGACGTTGTTTATGCACATGTAACACAAGCACACTCACATTTCCATGGAGATAAGGTAGGTTAAAACATTTATTTCCATTTGGTGGCAGGTGGCATAGGTAAGGCACATGGTGTGTCAGCTGGGATGCTGGCTTTTCTGTCCTCATTGTTTTTGGCCAGAATCCTATCCATGTCCCCAGAGGGAAAAAAAGCTTCTCAGCCAGCACAGGAAGTAGAGACAAGTCCTTCCGTGTGCAAGCATGGATCTAGGGTTTGCTTTTACTCCATGACTGTTCCAGTCTGCCTGGGCCTTTTGACATGTGAACTTTATGGGACTGTGGTGTGATGAACTGGCCTCCATCACCCTCTTAACTTACAGTTTTCTTCCCTTTCAAAGCTGTGTGCCAGGCTTCATCTGGTTCCTGTTTTCATATCGTGGTATCATCCCACATGCCCCTTATCTCCTTTCTCATTCTTTGTCCTTCTAAGTTTATACTTCTTTTTTTAATATTTATTTATTTATTATGTATGCAGTATTCTATCTGCTTGTATGCCTGCAGGCCAGAAGAGGGCACCAGACCTCAT
>LOJH01000317.1:33955-51370 GCA_001685095.1 Ellobius talpinus | reverse complement strand
GACCTTTGGAAGAGCAGGCAATGCTCTTAACTGCTGAGCCATCTCTCCAGCCAGTTTATACTTTAAAAATGTTTCAGCATGCCTTGTGATTTTAGAGGAGAAAGAGAGAAACCCATGCTTTAAATTCCCGTATTTAATCATGGGTCCAGGGCCAATTCAGTCTAGCTTTGTCTTTACAGAAGGAACATAGCAGCCCTGTGTTGCCTGGAACCAGTACTGTTCTGATGGCATGTGCTCAGTGTAGATTCAGGTTAGGCAGAGAAGGGCTTGCCTGCATGCTGTTTGTGGGTGTCTAGAATATTTATTAAAGACCTGATAGATCTGTAAAATAGAAATGTTGCAAAGGAAATCGCACAGTTAACAAAAGAATGTCTCTAAGACCACATGGTGCAACAAGAATACAGCATTTAGGAAGGTGACTGTCAATGAGATCTAAACCCTATAGCTACATTATTTGAAAAGCAATGTAAACCATGGAAGGTTTGCGAGGATAGTGCGGCCAAATATTTTAAAGCACGATTTAAAATTTACAGACCAGAGTTAGAGTACTGCTGACTGGATAGATCCTGACAGGGGTGCAGGGGTGGGAAGGCCGGGACTGTGAACCTACCTCTGTCCACTACAATGACGCACGGTCAAGATTAGCATCAGCGCCATGCAAAGTCCTGGAAAGGACAAAGCCTGGTATCTCCCTGCTGCCTCCCAGATAGAGGAACAGCAGGTGGGACTGTAAGATAGAAGAGATCTGTGCCAGAGTAGATGAGCCAGGTGAGTTGCTCAGCGTCGGTTAACAAACGGACAGTTAGCTCAGGTTGGAAGTGGTGCCAGCTGGGCTCAGCCAACTTCCTCTGTAAAGGGCCCTCTTGTAAACGTTGTAGAGATTTGTTTTTTTCCCCTTTGTTTACATTGTAGGCTTTGAAGGGACTTAAATTTTTTTCCATAATTTTTCAAAAGTTTCAACAGTCATATATACTATTAAAAATGTTGTGAGGGAGGAAGGAAGGAGGGAGGGAGGGAGGAAGGAAGGGAGCCTCTTAATGCTCAGTGTGAGGCTGGTGGCAGCCTACACAAGGCTGTACAGGAGGGCTGTGTACCGCAGCACAGATTGGGGTTATTGAACAGTGACATCTTGTCATCCCCATGTCCACTTCTTGACAGAAAGGGTGGGCAGCTCCAGGCCTGCTGCAGGTGGAGAGAAGCTGGCACGAGCGTGAGCCTTCCCTGTGGGGACAGAACGAATGGAGGGATAATTTTTGGTTCTCTGTCCGTAGGAATTTTTTGAGAACCCTGCTTTTCGTCCTGATGGTTTGAAGCTGTACCCTACCCTGGTGATCCGCGGAACTGGGCTCTATGAGCTGTGGAAATCGGGACGATACAGGAGCTATTCTCCCAGCGACCTGGTTGAGTTGGTGGCTCGGATCCTAGCCCTCGTGCCCCCATGGACTCGTGTGTACCGCGTGCAAAGGTATGTGCTACTTTTCGGTCTCCAGATAACTGATGCTCTCTAAAGGAGTATTCTGGCTGTATATCACGAGTTTTGAATTCTTTTTTAAATTACAAGTAGATTTAGGAATCCTCAGGAATGCCGTGAGGAAACTAAGGGCAGTATGCCCAGTCCTCTTTGCCAGTATTGTATATTTATTCATCATCCATTTGTCCTTGAGCCAGGAAAGTAAGAACAACTTGAATAGGTCCCATGGGCAAATTCTAGGGCAATTTGAGCATCAAAGTAAATATATTGAGGGACTGGGATTTGGGTCAGTCATTAAAGTACTTGCCATGCAAGCATGAGGACCTAACTGTGGTCCCCAGAACCCAAATAAAGTCTAGCACAGTCACATGTGATTGTAATCCCAGGACTGGGGAGAGAGGCAGGCAGGCAGGCCCTGGGGGCTCAGTAGCCAGCCAGCCTAGCTTACTTGGTCAATTCCGGACCACAGAGAGTCTATCTCAAAAGGATGTGGACATCACCTGAGGAACCACACCAGCAGTTCTCTGGCCTCCATGTGCATGTGCACGCAGTATGTACATGTGTGTGTTAATAAATTATAACCAAATGAATAAGGTACGAGTCCTTTGATCTATTCTGCTAATCTTAATTAGGTCAGTGATTTGTATGCCTCAAAAGCATAGTATCAGCAGTGTTCGTTACATATAGATTCTGTATTTGCAAATTTGCCTGCTAGAAAATTGTGTGACTCAGACTCTATCCTTGCAACACATTTGCCATAAATCATTCTCAGAATAGGGAACAATTTGGGTCATTCATGTACACACTCTTAGCTGAGGTCAGAACAGTGCCTCTCTGCCTCTTTCCAGCCATCACACTGTAAACAAGGGTTTTTTTTCACACTCTGCTTAATGCTACATTTTTCAGATTTTTGTGAGCTAGTTAGGAATTGGCTCTTTAAAATGACCTCCAAACACAGTGCTCAAGTGCTGCCTGTTGCTCTTAAGTGCTAGGAGGCTGTGAAGTGGCTTACAGAGGGAATAGCGGGTGCTTGGGGAACCTTTATTGAGAGGGCCCAGGAGGGACCTGTTGGCCGTGAGTTCAGTGTGACTCAATCAACTATATATATTAAATAAGATGTCTTTAAACAGAAATGCAGAGGACAGGTACTTATTGGTGGTTGACAAAAAAAAAAAGTGGCCTGAAAGGCAGGAATCTCACCCCATGTGCTCTGTAGGAGCAGTGGGTCTGGTTCACTTCTTCAGTGTTGGTGGAGACTGAGAGAATGGAATACCTACTGCCTGCCTACCTACCAAAGAGCATGGGAGAAGCCTGACCATTATCCAAAACCGACGAAATGAGCTGTGTGCCATGTGCTAGGGCCAATTAACACCACAGCCCAGCATCTGTGCCTGAGTCTAATCATGAGCCAATATTACACAACCCAAGTAGGTGCACATTCTAGAAAATAACCAGAGCTTCATCTTTCAGAGTATCAGGGTCAGGGAGTTAGTTCTGTTTGATGGAGACTGAAGAAACATGACCGCTAAATACAAGATGGAAACTGGGCCCTTTTGCTTGAAGGACATTGCTAAGATGCTGATGCAGCTCTGCTGGGGTCAAAGAGCAACAGCAGAGTGTGTGTTGGGGACAGTTCTGTGGTTGTAGTAGAAATGCCTTGCCACGTCTACTTCTTCCTCTCCGCATGTCAGGAACCATTGTTATCTGAACTTCTGTGACTTAGGCATTGTTTCCCAGATGTTAACTAGTACAGCAGGAAGAGCAGTAGCAGAGGCCACGGCAAGAGTCCATGTGTGTCTGTCTGCACCACCCAGTCACCCCTGAGAACCAGGGTCTTCTAATGGAAGGAGCTGACCATAAAGCCTCCTGTTGTCTTACTCCTGAGTCAGGGCAGCAGAGACACTTGGGTAATATGAAAAGCTTCATTTCAGGTACCATAGGAAATGGCATTACGGACCATTATCCTGCCTGCACCAACTGAGACAATAAGGATTTGGGGGGTGACAGCAGCCCCATCTTTGAAGTATCTGAGGGAGAAGGACCATCGAGTGTGCAGCCTTCTGCCTTTGAGGGACACCATCTGCCTCATAACCGCAGGGGATGGTGAGGTCTCCTGAAGGTGTGGAGTCATGATGCCCTTGAGTCCAAGGACAGCTGTTTGAGGAGACCAAGAGTCCAAGTAGCACTTGCCTGGCGAAGCACCACATTGTTGCCATTGTGGGGTCAAGTTTCCATGCTTTAGGGCTGGTTATTCTCCAAAGTTTGAAAATAATCTTTTACTGGTTTAATTCAAAGACAGTATTTTTTATAATACTTTCCATGTTTTTAAATTATTTTTTTATTTTGAACGCTTTAAAATATAACTATGATACTTATTATACAAGTTTTCATCCATAAAGATTTTGGTTTGTGTAGCTAACTATGGACTAAGTCCAGTAAAACATTGGTTTTGGTAAACATGGGTAGAATTTCTTCAAGATATTTTGATTTTATGTTTTTAGTTAGATATTATTGCTGAAATGTTAATATGACTATTTGCATGGAAATTCATGTTTTATATTTTCCTATTTGGCTTTTTTTATCTTTGTGTGTATATGTGTGGTTTCTACACATATATGCCACTGAGCATACGGAGGTCAGAGGGCAGGTTTCAGGAGTGTGTGTGTGTGGTGTATACACGTCACTGAGAGGATACAGAGGTCAGAGGGCAGGTTTTAGGACTGTGTGTGTGTGTGTATGTGTGGTGTTTACACACATATGTCACTGAGGATACGGAAGTCAGAGGGCAGGTTTCAGGAGTGTGTATGTGTGTATGTGTGTGGTGTATACACACATATGTCACTGAGAGGATACGGAGGTCAGAGGGCAGGTTTCAGGAGTCAGTTCTCTTTCCACCATAGGTTCCAGGAATCACACTCAAATTATCAGGCACTTCTGCCTGCCCAGCCTTCTCACCATTCTGCTATTTGGTTTGTGCCCATTTTTATTTCCAGATAGTCTGTGTACATTTGGTTTTCTATGTCTCTTTGAGTTCTACATCCATGGCCTCAACCAACCCCAGATAAAAACTTCCCAGGGAAAAGCTACCCTGAGCACACGAACACTTTACTCCTCCTGTTCTTCATAACAACAGTGTAGCAGTGACTCTCTAGTGTTTATCTTAGGCCAGATGTGATAGGTCATCTGGAGATGATTTAAAGCATATGTACATGGCATCATCTTCATGGAAACAATCATTTTGTGATCCTGGAATACTGAGGAATGCTGTACTGCACTTAAAAATTACTCAAACTTAATATAGACTGTAAGTTCCCATTTGTCCTCAATAGTCATTGGAAATTTAGCCTCTACTTATGCAATACTGAGGTCGTGTGTAAGA
This sequence comes from Ellobius talpinus, assembly GCA_001685095.1. Lineage (NCBI taxonomy): Eukaryota > Metazoa > Chordata > Mammalia > Rodentia > Cricetidae > Ellobius > Ellobius talpinus. The sequence goes on along the minus strand of LOJH01000317.1, from coordinate 46,520 downwards.
TTGCATATGGTGATCCGTGTTTACATGGTGTGGTTTTTGATGTCAGGTCAGTGCTTCATACCTTGCTTTGCAACCATGTGATGTTCTGCTTTGGCTCCAGTAAGGTATGATATATTAAGTCTCCAAATGTATAATGCCTACATAGCTAGCCACACAGTACTCTGTCCACACAAATACGATGTTTTAGAACCTACAATTCCTTCAGCACATGTGTTAACAATGAGCTTACACTGTTTACAAAAACATCTTTGATGAGTATTCATCTTTACAGAGACTGGTAAATATGACAGTGTTTACATGAAATATGCCAGATACAGAGAATCTCACTAGTGTGTGGAATCTAAGCAAATTGATCCCACACAAGTATGAAGTAGAGCCAGGTGGGTGATCATTAGGTCTTCATTCATCAATTGAAACACAATTGCAGTTAAGTGTGAGGGGTAGCTCCTCTGTTGATGCAGTAGGAAGGCAAGTGCTGGAAAGTTGCATGTCAAGGAAAGGAGACTGAAGTGTAGCCCAGCTGTATAACATCTGCCCAGCAAGTGGGGCCCAGGGTTCAATCCTAGCCCCTGTCCCTTCCCTGAAGGCAATTAGGATAAGAAAGAATTCTGAATGTTCTTATCATAGGAAATTGATACTTGGGGGGGTAGATGTACTAAATAATGCAATAAACTTTCTATAATAAATTGAAATATCAGAGCATCACACTGGGGCCTGTTTATATATAGATATTAAAAGCTTAGGTATAGTTAATTAAAAGCGTTCAAATATAAGTAAGATTAATATCGTCTTCAGGGCTATACTTTAAGGGCAGCATAATAGTCTTATGTCTGTTTGTCTTATGTAGCAATTGGTCCTTTCGTTAGGTAGACATTTAGACTGTTTCCAGGCTGTCTTAGTTGTTTTCCTGTTGCTGAGATTAAAAAATAAATTGGAAAATAAAAAAATAAAAAAAGTTGTGTTTTTAGCTCACAGGCTGCAGTGTGACATGTCAAGAAAGTCACAGCAGTAGGAGTTTGGGGCAGCACAGAAAGTGACAACCCTTTGTGCTCATCTCACTTTCTCCCTTTTACACAGCACAGGATCTCACCCCAGGGAGTGGTGCCACCCACAGTGGGCGGGTACTCCTACCTCCATTTACCTAATCAGGATACTCTCCCACGGGCAACACGGCATCCCCAGAGGCCTGTCTCCAAGTGGTTTTAGAGCTCATCAAATTGACACTTGATATTAACCATTACTCAGGTCTTTCTTCATCCCTAGCCCCTACCTCCTTTTGAGACAACCTCTCTATGTGCTTCTCAAGGGCTGTGATAAAGGTGCGTCCACCATGCCTAGCCCCTTTAATTATATCCTAGTCTCCATTATAGCTAAAATCAATACGTATCAAAATCTTATTGTTTATAGTAGAATAATCTATGGAAAGAATTAACATATGGTAATGGATCTGTGTATTTTTTCATCATTATTTTAATACTTTAAGTCTTTTTTGAAAAAAGAACTATAAATGGGATGGGGTTTGCTGTGTATATGGATACAATTAATAAGTGTTTCTAAAGATTATGCTAATTCTTGTAAATCATTTCTGTTTTATCTCGTCTTCTATAACATTGCATGCCTATAACCTTTTACATTGAGGGTATGATTTGCATTTCCCATTAGTGGGGATTAGCTCTTGCCTTGTACCTGATTATTGTTTATGTTCTTACATGACTTGCTTGTGTCCAATTTACAAGTCATGGGGTCCAGAGGGGGAAAAAGTGCTTTTTATAGAGAAAATCCCCCAAAAGGAATTCATAAATGTTCACTCACTTTGAATCCTCTTACCTGGACAAACAGGAAGCTAGGGAACTAACAGTTCCTGCCAGAATGGGACACTTGAGTACCAGAACATCTGACAGCAACATTCTTGGTGTTTAAAACCCTGAAGCTTCATTTCAAGGAGTATTAAAATTTATACTCAGTCTGAGGTAGAATTTGTTATATCTGAACCTCAAGAAAGAAATTTGTATCAATCTGGATGATAAAACTTTAAATGAAAATGTAAATGAGCAACATAAACCTTATTTTATTACAAAGGTGCAGAGAAGGGAATGGAGAGATGGCTCAGCCATTAAGCGCAAGTACTGCTATTGCAGCTGACCAGAATTCTCATACCAACATTCACACAACATCTCACAGCTGCCTGTAACTCCAGCTCCAGGGAATCTGACACCCTATTCTGGCCTCCATGGGCAGCTGTACTCGTGTGCACACAGCAACACACAGCAACACAAACATACACATAATCAAGTGTATAAAGGTACAGAAGGAAGGCTAGGTGTTGAGCAGTGTTAAGTGGCTGTGACAAGTGGTATTCCCCGTTCAGCTCATTTTTTTCTAGCTTCAGTCTTAAAGTATTAGGCTAGTTCTGCAGGTCTGAAACCTGCTGCTGGTCCAGGCACATCTAAAGCACCTCACTGTAATATGGAGACTGGTGGTCAGGCTTCTAGAAAGAAGCCTGGTGACCACAAAAGCCTCCTCTTGAGGCATTCTATACCTCCTTTGTTTTTGTTTGTAATCAAAGCCAAGGGAAGTCACGGCTGTCTTTTCTGTCCTGGCCCTTTAGCAATTCAGTTGTTTCTATGTCATTCCACCTCATAACATCTTCTGCCTGCCACAGCTGCCTAGCAAAGGTGAACCTTTCAGGTTTACACGGTGAAAGAGTTAGAGACTGTATTAGGCGGGTCTCTGGAGAAGAGGGAATGCAGTGAAAGCACCGTATTTAAGGGTTTCCTTCTGCTTGGCAGTCTTCCTAATTGATTACTTGATGTTTCCATTGGTTATTCTTTCCTATACCCTGCCCCCTGCCTGCTCTTAACTGTCTCATACTTTTTAGCTTTCTGACAGTTGGATCAGGAGCATCTTCCTGGGTGTTTTTATGAAGTACATCCTGCTGGAAGGTTCTGTATTCTAGCCCCGAGGAGTGTAGTCAGTGATTAAGTGTAAAACTCTGTCCAGGCACATGATTGGCTCTGCATTAGAGTGCTGCTGCCCCTAGGCTATTTGACAGCTGTCTGCCTCGATATGATATTAAATCACTATGAGGCGTCAGACTAGGAATACCAATTTGCAACCAAAGCTTGCTTCTGATGCATAAGAAATTTCAGACAGGAACAGCCATAAACATGGCTTGGGAAGGTTTTTGATGAGCAAATTGTAAATATTAGCACCTCTAAGCTTGAAATATTACCCGTTGAGCCAATATTCGCACGTGTGATGTCTCTTCATGCCAGGAAAGAGACTAGATTAAATTACTTATAGAAACCTAAAAGAATTTAAACTCCTACCTCGATGCAGCAACAAGGTCAACCATTTATAGCAGCCTGGCCCAGGTTGTAACCCAGTCTGAGTGTGGAGTTGGGATCCATCATGCACTGCTCTGCATGCGCAGAAATGTATTCCTTATTCCAGTGAAGGGTCCTATCTCTGAACACTGTAGTTGCCACATTTCTGTTCCTTAATAACCGAGAGCTTCCATCTGCTGCGCTCCAGGCGTGTCACTACCAAAGACCATTAAAGCCTTGCTTCCTTTTTATAGTGACAGACGTCAACTTAGGACTTTTATGAACTGGTAGCATTCCTGTAAGTTTACTATGGTAATAGGCATCTACAAGAACATGCAGCCTGTGCAGTCTCACAGGCCCAACACCTGGCTTGCTACCCCTGTCACCATCTTGAAACTGTTAGTAATTTTATATTAAGAGGCTACATGTTCTCACTTTGTGCTAGGCCCTACGAATTATAGAGCAGTCTCCTGGTAAATGTGCTGTAGTTATTTCAGCACAAACACACACAAAGCAAGGTTATGCTCTAGTCAGTTGAATTAGCCCTAGCTCTGCATTTCCTCGGGGCAGTTACTCTAGCTTTGTCTAGTTCATTGCTCATAGCAACCGCGTAGGACATAACTACCATAAATAACAAGACACGAGATGTGTTTGTCAGATATTGCCAGCATGACCTCTGCTGATCCTCTCAGGTTAATTTCAGAATATGTATAACAAGGGTTTGGAAGTGTATTTTAAGTTTTAAAATATTTAGTATGTTCATATAATGACTTATATATTCTACACACAAGCTGCTATAAAATATTTCAGTGTTAGAGAGGAGCACTTAGAAGATTTTATATTTGGCTTATGTAATATAAGCAGAAAGATTTTAAGCAAAAGTATGTATTCCTTGCTAAGTAATATTTACTTTCAAAATTTTTGCGTGATTCTTTTTTCTGATTACCAACTTTGAAGTATATACTGAATTTAAGAGACTAAAATGCTAACGTTAAAAATCATTTTACTAAAAACTGTACATAAACGATACATGCTAACGAGTTAGTTAAAAACAAAACCAGTTTTTTACATCTCTTTGGGCCTCCTGGTATGTTTCTCTCTATAGTACCTTCATGGAACCCTCTGGATTTCAGAGCCTGATAGATCTGTGAAATGCTTCTTTGTGCTCATCGATCAGCTTTCTGGAGCTAGTACAATACAACACCTAACTTCAGCTTCTGATTGGCATCTCCTTAATGTCTGGCACTCTGCTATACCAATGCAGAAACTAAGTCTCATTTCCTCAGCCTTAGGCAAGATCTTATTCCCCTAATGAGTTGGGGAAAACTGGGGAAGGTCTGTGAGAGCGGTGAGAGCAGTTAGAGAGAAACCAGGCTTTTGACCTTGGTGACTTTCAGCTGCTGTGTGGGAGGGAAAGTGTTTGCAAAATGGTACATGAATCAGAAGTGTTACTTCTCTCCAGTAGGTTGAGGGTTGTTGCTTTTCATTCTTGTTTTGTTTAGTACAGGTGTCTATGAACCCCAGATCCTTCCTAATGGCTCCCAGGCATTTGGGCAGATACTATGCTCTGTTCTCTAATGTGATTTCCGTTAGATGTGTTTCACCAACCCTCTCAGAGGTGGGTGGAATCAGCTTTGAAGATGGGAAAGATGGGGTATAGGGATGCTCTCAGCCTTGCTCCCTCTCCTCCTCAGGATGCTCTGCCTCTGCTTTCTGCTCCATGGCTTTGCGGCTTTTCATTATTTTTCATTTTCAAATTTCTCTGCCATACTGCTGTGGAGAGTGGTTTATATTTTCTACAATTGATGGTTTGTTGTTTTGTTTTTCTCCTACAGAGACATTCCAATGCCCCTTGTCAGCTCAGGAGTGGAGCATGGCAACCTGCGAGAGCTAGCATTTGCAAGAATGAAAGACCTTGGAATACAGGTATGAGTAAATGTGACTGCCAGGGATACTGTAAAGAAAAATCTCATATGTATCTCCAAGGCTGTCACTCTCATGCATTGCTGGTACCAGTTGGATCAGAAAGCTTATCTATGTTACAGGTGTTCTGTGTAGCATGTAGAAGCTGAAGTGAGTGGTGACCAAGGCTGCCACTGTGTCTCTGTCCTCTTCTGACTTCTGTGACCTGTTGGCTTTATATTTACTAAGCAGCTTCTCTCTCTTGACTCTAACAGAATAAAGGAAGGTGTTAATTTGACAGTCTCTAGGGGTAGTAGTGAGTTTGAAATGGAGCATCCTAGGAACTTCTTAGGGCTTCTGAAGAGATAAGCCAGGAGTGGTGCCTGGTCAGGGCACCAGGGGTTAGGCTGTGCCATCAGAATGCAGTGCCATTAGTTGGGAGAGGGTGAGGGGATCTGTTGACTGTGTTCAAGCATAGACCATGCTTTCAGAGAGATGGTTCCAAGGCCAGCACAGCACACATTTGTGGGCTTGCCCATGACTTATTTTATGCTTACTCAAATTATCATGGAGGAAAACAAATTTAGAACATTGTCCAGAAGAGAATTTTTTTAGTATTATTGGTTTATTCAACACAAAATAATATAATTAAGTGTAATTAATTAATTAAATTGAAGTTTTCAGTTTTAGAAATAAGCAAGTGCATGTAGGCATATTAGCAGCACCACACGGAGGGCTGGCTACTAGCAGTCTCCCTATCTGTTGGTCTTCTTTAGCCTTGCTCTACCTAACCCTTGATAGCGTCTGCTAAGTGATCCAGGAGTGACTCTAAAAACCAGTTCCCATAGGCAATGTTCTTACCAGAAAATACTTATCATTTCTGCCTTATAGAAAACAAACAGAACCATGCCCCAGGAAAAAACAAGTATAAGCAGGTACCTGTTGACTGGCAGGTAACTCAGTTACACACACAGTCTCCTGTATAGAGCTGGGCTGGAAGATAGAATCTGCTCTTAGTAGATAAGCTGCAGAATCTGGTGGCCACGTCAGCAGAGTGTCCTTCTGGGCAAGTTTTCCAAAGCATCGAAATACCTTTGTTTTTGCAAAACTAAATACTGACCTCTTATAGAAGCATTGTTAATAAAATTGCCTGAATGATATTGTCAGATTTTCTAGCACAATCCTTTCACACTAGTAGAAAGTATTAGAATCCTGAAAATATATTTATGGTTTATTCTGTAGGAGAAGAATATGCCATAGGACATACCGTTGGATAATGCAAGATTTTTAATGATGTGTCAGGCTGTATAGGATGCACACTGGGTTGAGGAGTAGGAGTTAGGATTGTTGCAGGTCTTGGCCATGCAGACTAGGCATTGCATTGACATTGTCTCCTGGAAGCTGTGCACACCCAGGGGATGTCCAAGAGCCATCTGTAGTTCAGGTTCAACTTGTGTCATATACTTGACTCTGGCTTCTTTCTACATCTTCCCTTCCTTCCTAATTCCCATTCTTTCTTCCACAATGCCTTTCTTTGAAAGGGAAACATACCTTTAATATGCATCTTTTTGCATATCTAAAATGATATGGTATTGAAAATATTAATGTCATACACAAGGAAGGTTTTACAAATTTAAGAATTTGTTTTTGCTCTTCTGTGATCATATCTTAGGACTATATTTTCAATCATATTTTGGGGTTGTGTTTTTCAAACAGTTACATCCCTTGGACAAAACTATTTTTTAACTGTCTAACTTAATGTTCTTTATTCCCCAAGATTATATATGGTCTCTTTGAATTCTGAATTCATTTTAAAAGGAAAACTGTACAACTTCATAAATTCCCATTCTCAAATTCAGTAGAGATGGCTTTTCTAAGGTTTCATCCTTTGTTTCAGTGTAAGTTATGTTCAGACTTGAGACCAGGATTTATGTTAAATGAACACTGAATAAGTCACTACTCTGGTGTTTTTCGCAGTGCCGAGATGTGAGAACCAGGGAGGTTGGAATCCAAGAAATTCATCACAAAGTGCGGCCATATCAGGTCAGTTTCCTTTAAATCCATCCCAAGCTGGGACCCCACCTGCTCACAGAGCGAACCCAGAAATGAGTGAATAACTCAGTAGAGCAGAGAATAGCAAGTCAGGAAAGTCAGGCATGGGAGTCACTGAGTTATTTAAGAGCCAGGTTAGGAAATTCAAGGCTGTGCCCTGTTTTTCATCAGCACTACAGTGTGGGACATGTTCTGTGGTGGGGCTGCTCTACCCTGATGCTAGTCTGTCTGCAGTCACTCTGAAGGGCACAGTGACAACTCAGAGTCCCAGTCATTTGACCTGAATGCATTCAAGTGTGAGTAGCTTCCTAGGACCAGGGGCTGCCTTCTTGTGGAGCGCCTTGCCGATCTCTTCTGTGTGACCCTCCAGATCTTGTCCTTTGATGATGACTCAGTGAGTAGCTGGCAGCCACTAACTGGCTTCCGCAGACCTTCAGCACGGTGCCCTGAGGCATTCGGGGTAGCCTCGCTTTCATATATCCAGCATGTCTAACTTGGTGCAATGTTTTCTACAGGGAGCAATTCTTCGTAGCCCCATGTGAGCAAGGCTGGAATAGATGATCTCTGTATCAGTGTTTCTGTTCTTAGCATGAACTGTTGTTGACATTAAAGGGCCTCTTGAGGGAAAAAGTACACCCAACACAGCATTTTGACAAGTTCTTAATATAATTATATACCAGACATTAAGCTGAGGTTTGTTTATTTTGTTTTGAGTACGTTCTACCCATTTATAGGGTGTTATAGGTCTGTTAAATCCCTATCCAAATAAGTAGAATTCTGAATGAACACCTCTTGCTCCATAGTGTTCATAGAATCACCTGTACATTGGGTTGGAGTCAGAATTTATGTAGATCTCTACTACTGAAATCCCCCTGCAGCTATCATTCATCCTGCACTCTGGCAATTGGACTTTAACATACTCGTTCCCTCACTAGGCGTATTTCACAAGCCCTGTGCTATGTTATACTTTCTTAAGTCCCATTGAGAAATAAGAGACGAAGATCACCCCCTACACACACCCCAAACACACATAAAAAGTAGGCTTTAGTGGAAGAAGTAGGGGCTAAATAGGGAAACCATTGAGTATCTGACAATTTGAAAGCAAAACAGGGATGGAGGCTCTAAAAGCTAAACGTGTGATTAATCTGTAGTTTTATCTTAGAGACAATTCATAGGACATCATAAATTTCTATAGAAGAAGTCACTGAGCTGGGGGCATCTGTAAGAATCTCAAGGTTAATTAAGTTCAGATATTTGTAAAATTGTTCTCCATTTATAGTAGTCCACGAACAAGGCATGAGCTCTTATTTAATCCTGTGCTTGAGACAAGGCAAATAAAAGCCATAATTAGTGATGATTCATTCTTTGTTCCTAGCTGAATATTAGCCTAAACACATCCATACAATTATAAAAATGAGCTTGGTTCTCTAATTCTGAATGAGGTTTTTCATGGCTTTTTATCCAACAGGTTGAGTTGGTGCGGAGGGATTATGTTGCCAATGGTGGCTGGGAAACCTTCCTGTCCTACGAAGATCCTGAGCAGGACATTCTGATTGGCCTCCTGAGGCTGCGGAAGTGCTCCGAGGAAACTTTCCGATTCGAATTGGGCGGAGGTGTCTCCATAGTCCGAGAGCTACACGTGTATGGAAGTGTAGTTCCTGTGAGCAGCCGGGATCCCTCTAAATTTCAGCATCAGGTAATCTGCATCCTGCTTCTCCTTGGTCTGTAGTTAAGAAATTGTCTGAAATAGGAAACAACAAAAGCAGTGGAGTGAGGAGGGAAGGAAAAGATAGGATGGGAAAGAATAAGGATTCATTTCAGTTCAGGGCATTCTGTCTCAGTGTTGCTCCCATGTGGTCCCGTGGGCACCAGGGGACAACAGATACAGCCTGCGGAATCAAATGAGGTAATGGCAGGAATGTGCTTCACAGGTGTAAGTTGTGTAGTATGCAGTATGTATGAAACCCTGTTCTAACCCCCAACAGCCTAAAATTAGAAGTTTCAGGAAAATATTAAAAACAGAAATAGACTTAGGATAGACCCCAAATTGAATGATGCACATTCCAAACCCTTTAAAAAGCGGAAGGTGAGTTGGACAGATAAGACCTATTAGTCCAGACTCGTGTCAACTGCAGTTGCCTAGACCTTCCCTAAAGAGAAAGACCAGAGGGGAAGTCAGCCCTGAGCTGACCCAACCCCATCACCCAAAATGCCATAGCTGGCTCTTGTCGCAATGTTGACCTCTTCTCTAGGTGTGGCTCTGGGCAGGGTCCATTGGTTTCCTTTTCCTTAATCATCAGTAGATTTTTATCACTGACCTTAAGACATTTTACCAACTACCATGTTTTATGGACCTCTCTTAATGGATTTCCTTTCCTTATTAATCCATGAACTCTTTTATGCTCTTTCTAGGGGTTCGGCATGCTGCTGATGGAAGAAGCAGAAAGAATCGCTCTAGAAGAGCATGGATCTGGGAAAATTGCAGTTATATCAGGTGACTGGAGAGAAGAGTTCATGATTCATTCATTGACATTTCACACTGACACCACAATGAGAGTCACTCTCTTGCCTCTGTATGAGTACTCTGTTCAAAACTGGTCCAGGGTGACAAGCTAAGTACTTATGCTCCCATCTTTGGGAAATTTCTGAGAGCAGTTGGGTCAACTTGGGGTTCTAGAAGCACTTGGTTCCTCAGAGCGCCAGGCCAGTAACTGGTGCACTTTCTTTGCTCGCCTGACCTCTGGTCATTGTGGTCAACTTGTCTCTTGTGCTCTCTGTCAGCTACTCTGTGTGTGGCAGTGGAGTTTGATAGTATGGGCCTGAGGAAACGTGAGCAGCGTAGAGCCTGATTGCTGGTTCAGGATGATTGAAGGCAGAGTGTAGTTCTTGCCCTTTTCATGACGCCGCTGTTGCCTTTGCTCCTGAGTGACAGCTTTTTCATTTGGAAGTGGAAAGGAGGAAGAAATTTTCCTCTGCCCTCTTAGGGTCCCAGACCAGATCCGAAAATTAAATAGGCAAAGACAAATTAACAGGAGGAAGGTATGCAAATTCATATAAAATGACTAAGACACAGGAGCCATCCTTCCTGAGAAAATGAAGGCCGGGAGATGCGTGTAACCTGAGCATTGATGAAGGGTGGAAAGTCATGGGAAAATATGGTAGGAGGAAGGATGTGAGCCAGGAGTAATAAACTAGGGGAGACTTAGCAAGGCCTGTTCGTTCCTCTTGGTACCTCTCCATCCTTAGGGGTCAGAATGGTCTCCCCTCCAGGACGGGCTGGAAGAATATTTGGGAAGGTAGGGCAGAGGAAGTTCCGAGCTCTTCCTGAGCCTGCCATGTTCTCGATTCCTCCAGCTTTGCCAAGGCACTTGTGTATTCTGAATCATGTAAGAACACCCCTCCGCCCCTGTAGACCAAGGACATCTTCTAGTCAGGGAGGAGACATGAGGAGATTTGAGGGTAGGGGGATCAAGAAATGATGGACAAACCCTTTTACTCACACTCTTCAGTGTGGTGTCCCTATAAGAAAAATTACTAATTTCTAGTAGGGAATCTAAGATCATGAAAGGCAGAATCAAAATTTACGATGTATTTGCCCCAGAATGTATTTTGTTTTCCTGTTTTACTACCATATCACAAAAGCTTATCTGTGACCTAAGAAATACTCTTTTCTGAAAATTAAAGCTGAAATGAGGTTTTTAAAAGAAAAATCAATAAGAAGTTGCCAGTCAATAAAATCAATACTGGTGCCCAGGTCTTCATGATTACAATTATAGAAATATAATCACACAGGCTCACTTAATCATTTAGTCTGACTTGGGTTTTTGATGTTACCCAGATAAATAATGTACTTCTTAGCATGTCTAGCTTTTTCTATTTTTCTCCATTACTTTAGTCCCACAAAGTACCACCTGGCTAAGGCTATGTGGCTGGCACTGATGAGTAATAGAGAATGAGTCCCTCTCCTAGCTTCCCCTGTACTTGGCCAGGAGTACCAGGAAAGGGCAGCCTGCCTCAGAATGCCTTCTGTCTGTGCATCTGGACAGGGCAGACAACACCTGAAATCACCCACAGAGATTGCTAAAGTCTTTATTGCATTCTGGTCTCGTTGTGGGCTCAGAGCTCACAGTTGCTAACCAGCCAGTGTGCTGATTGTCTTCAGGCCAATCTAAGAGGCTAGAATGGAGTATTCTCCAAACACTATGCTCTCTTCCCAGTCGTTAAGGTGACCTTAATTCTCTGACCTGCAGCCCTACACTCCCAGATGGCACTGTAGCACGTGATTTTTCTGGTGTCTTTGGGACCCTAATCAGATTTCCATTTTCCATCACTGCCTTCCTGACATCCTTTTTCCCTCAGAGGTATCCACCCAAGGCCTGACTTGCCTGAGGTCAAATCCAATTGCCCATAAGAGCCTCTGTCTGTTTTTTCTAAGCAGGGTGTCTTTCTGAGTGGGAGTTAGCATCTGTGCTCACCAGCTTTTTCTCATAATGTAAATGATAGCTCAATTTCATGTCATCTGCATGGTGAATTTCTAAAATTACAAGAAACGACTTGCTTAGAGACTCAGGCAAGAGAACCTTTCTGTCTGCAGCAGTGCTGGGTCTCCTCCCCTGGCACCCTGCAGAGGGTTCTTCAGCCAGGATGGGTTTCTATAGGAACAGCCCTGGAAGGACTTCTTGGAGCTGACATGAGTTCTTTGGGAGAAAGTTTGGTGAGCACTGTTTCCTGCCTTCTGGTCTGGGAGCTCCACCATTGTATTAAAGAAAGCCCCGTATGGACGCCTTGACGTCCTATTTGACTCTGATCAACCTTCACAAGGAAACACTGAACACATTTGCTGTGTGGCAGGTGCGTTCTGTATCGTGGGTCTGAGATCTATGGTTCAGAACTTATGGAAGGTAGATAACAAGTGTTTATTAGTATGTCATGTGTTAATGTTGCTTTTTCCTTCAATTTTTTCTAAGTGTGGTGGTGATTGTGAGTGTGTGTACATGCTCGTACTCACATGTATTTTAATATATTTACTTTCATTTCATGTGCATTGGTATTTTTTGCCTGCATATGTCTTTGTGAGGGTGTCAGATCCTCTGGAACTAGAGTTACAGACAGTTGTGAGCTATCATGTGTATGCTAGGAATTGAACCTGGGTGCTCTTAATTGCTAAGCCATCTCTCTAGCCCCAAATTATGTTTTAACTGGCATTTATAAAAAGTAAAAAAACAGCGGGATGGTGATGGCGCACGCCTTTAATCCCAGCACTCGGGAGGCAGAGGCAGGTGGAT